>JAMZAV010004852.1:0-46964 GCA_024449915.1 Sweltsa coloradensis
CGTTACGAAGTGAGTACGATTTAAACCTATTAGTCCGGCTTCCATGTTACACCATTAGGACCAAATGTGCATTTTGGTATAGAGGTCCAAAATGTTTTATGCCTGTACTACGTACCCAAATATTCATTTTAATCATTTATAGACCGGGAGTCCATTTGTCTCGCAAAAACTACCAAATTTCGGAGGAATCTTGGCATGTGGCACCATTTTCTTTTCATTTAATTGACCATGACGAACTCAAATATTGCATCACAATGAGGATTTCGTGGATTTCGAGGAATTAAATTACAAATTTTACACATTTTAAGGCAATTTTGATAGGCAATTTCGATGGTTCCTGCAAAAGCTGAGTTGACTGTAATAACATGGAGAGGTTAAATGGTTTTTATACGTGTACTATACACCCAAATCGCAATTTTTAGGCGGAAGTCCATTCGTCTCTCAATCTATTTACCTATGGCGGCCATCTTTAAAGTTGGCGTCTATAGTATAATAAGACTATTACATTTCGACGGATTCTTATCATGTGGCATGTGTTTCGAAATAGTTCAGTATTCACTCATCGATGGCATCGACGACGACGTCGACAGGACTGGTTCAGAACTCAAATCCCACAATAAAATCAGTTCTCTGAGAGTGTAGTAAATGTGTCCTAATGTTTGTTTAGTGTTGGACGCTAGTTCCAAGCTGCCAAGCGGACTGTTGGCGGGAAGCGACATCCATCTCGGTAACTACGACGAGTGTTTGTCGGTGGAGGACGTGGAGTCTGAGTATGGCCGATTCAGTGGCCAGCACTGTATGATCTCCATTGGGGAACGATCTTTTGCCAACGAAGTTGACCTTTTCATGAAAAAGACATTAAGCAAGGAGGATATCCATGTGTTAAATGATGATAACTTCAATGTGGTAAGCCATAACGCATTTACGTTGTATTGCATTAATTTGTGAAATATTTGTTATGTTTTTAAAACATCTGTCTTCATTGTAGGTTGTGAACACATATTCGGTAATTTTGAGCTACATACATACTTTGGTCAAAAATCTCCCATAATAATTCAAAAATATTGAAACGATTTTTAGGCACTGTACCCGTAAAACATTTTGATTAAAAAATATTGGCGAACTGTAATGTACTTTGGAATTTTTTTCGACACACTAGGCGTATAGGTTTGGTTTTGGAAATTTGGGCAGGTGGTTCAGTCAAAATATACTAATTACCAAGAAGGTGTGTAATTACAGGAAGAATATTTTTGCATGTTCGGGTATATATTTTGGGCACAGTTTTTTGTAATAGGTGACTTTAGATTGATAAACTGTTTTACCATTACATATAAAAAACAAAAATGAAGCATGTTAAAGCAGATTTAATAAATTCAAGAAAACGCCAACATTCACATAATATTATTCTAGTATCCAACAGCTGAGAAATTAAAAAAATCACATTTATAAGATTTGTAAGATTTATTTCAGAGATTTTATGTAATGTGGAAATATTAATCATTTTTAGGGCAATAGCCTCATTAATTGAACACGATGTTAAAGTATGCGTTTTTAATAAAACGGTATCATCCCTTGGGGTTTGTGGGGGGAGGTAGGGAGGGGTAAATTTGTGTACAAACCCTCAAGTCAATAATTATCATCTGATGAATTAATTGTCCGTTCACATTTTCAGGGAGGTGTTGAGAACTTGATTCCAAAATTGAGCATGATGTGGTCCGTGTGCGTCCCCTCGTCGTGTGGACCACGTGACGTAGAACGGCACCTGCGCAGTGCGTTGCGCAGTAGACTGGGGAACGTCTCCATCAGCGTCCTTGACGGAGCATGCAGTTCCAGAGCCACCACGCGGAATCCGTTAAGGACCAGTGATTGGGGCGCAATGTATGGAATACTAGCTTTTACAACCTTCTAACAGTCAGCCCGAGTGTAGTGTCCAGTTTTTTATTTACACCATTGCAACTTGTTTCACACTTGTAACCATTAATTCCAACATCTTCTCGATTCCAGACTGTTTCTCTTGATAATCGGCGTCCTTGTGGTACTCAGCACGCTACATGACGTCACAACGGTCAAATCAAGTAAGCTACAACATTAGTGGTCGGGTCTGAATTTTACTTGTCAATTATCTGAATAAAGAATGCTCTTTTTGTCTTCCGGGACATTCCGCCGCTTGTTTGAGTTGGCTGCTTCAGACCTCGGTCTGTAGCCTGTCACTCTTCGTTTCGCCAGAATCGCATCTGGCATGGTCACGTCTTGGTCATGGTCTTCTTCTAGAACTCTCACTCGACTGACAGTCGCTAACTGCGCTCGTTCTTGAGTCGAGCGATTCTACATGCCTCTTATTGTGGTGGAAATAGGTGCGGTGCGGCGAGGGTGTATTGGCAATGCAGATATTTGAACCGTGTTGCTCGACGAAGGCTCTGGTGTAGTGGCGTTTTTTGTAACTAAAGGTGGTATGTGTTTGTGTTGCCAATCTTTCGGCGGCATCATGCTTGTTTATATTGCTGGGACGTTTTCCAATTTCAGTGGCTTCGCATTTGATACGAGGTAATATACAGGGATTACTGCTAAAGTTCTAGTGTGGGTAAAACCTATCCAATGGCCTTCCTTCCTTACATGCTGAGGTAATGCTGATGTTGCATTGTCCTGTCTTACAGCGAGTTCGTGTTCCTTCACTCTAGCAGATATTCTCCTGTTTGTCTGGTCCACATAGACTTGGGGGACCTCGTAGACTCCTTGCGACTCCAGAGAGATCTCAGCAGTCAATCCCTCTGGGGATAAATATAAATATATCCCCAGAATATATATTCCCATACATATATATGTTTAAACTTGGCTTTATAGTAGGCGACTATGACGCTGTTATGTTAGTACTTTAGACAGTCACTTTTTTTATTTCTGTCTAAAGTACTAACATATAATAATATATATATATATCCCAGTCGGGGCAAACGTTTTCGACAACTGCTATGAATCGATAACTATGTCCTTAAAGCGGGCTTATGCTTAAAAACTTTATATTCATATATATATATATATATATATATATATATATTTATAAATGCTTTCATGGTCGAATGATGTATTACAAGACTTTTTAGGTATAGACCACGCACAAATAATAATAATTAATTAAAATAATAACACATTTTGACGTTTCGTGGAGATTGCACCCCACTTATTCATTATTATTTGTACGTGGTCTGTACCTAAAAATGTTACAAGACATTTTTAGTACTTTTTTTTTTAGTAATTTAGACAGAAATTAAAAAAAGAGACTACAGCGGGGATCGAACCCGGGACCTTAGCTTACCAAGATATTATGCTCTTACCAACTGGGCTATGCGGCCACCAATTTAAAACTGTCTAATTTTTAGTCTGTTTTGTACAATGTTAATAACGTGTGTAGGGTAGATTAGACTGCCTTTTAAACTACATACGAAATTAACTGGAGAATTACAAACCATCTCTTTTAACCCGAGTTGGGAGGATATATGATGTTTAACTTTGGTTTTATAGTAGGCGACTATGACGTTGATATGTTAGTACTTTAGAAAGAAATTGAAAAAGTGACTAGACCGGGGATCGAACCCAGGACCTTGGCTTACTGGGCTATGCTCTTACCAACTGAGCTATGCGGCCACCAATTCCCCCGGTCCCAGATTCGATCGGGCCAGGGTGCTTCTTCATTCTTCATTTCAACATATATTTTCAATATATTTTTTCACTTTATGTCGTAGAAAAATGCTTTCAATACTACACATGTTAATTTTTTCCTAATTTTTAAATTTGTGGTGCGCTCAAAACTCAGTGCGCTCTGAGTGCGGTTTTCGTATTCGATTGGGAGTTTTCATATGCACTGAGTGCGAGTCAACGTATTCGATTGGGAAGTCGCACTAGAAAAGTGCAGCATAACATTTTATTTTTTACATTTACGTTAATCAATTTATACTTAAATATTATAATTCATTTTAGAGATAGTCATTGTCAAAATTCTTATTAAAAATGTATATAATTACAAATGTTTATGCTGGTAACACATTTTGCTCTAAATATTTAATACACCTTTACTGCAAGTGCACTACTATCTAACTCTTGCTAATGGTTCTAGGTTCTCGCAAAGAACTCCTGCTAGCCTTCTCAGTCCGGTATCACTGGCAGCGACTAGTAAGTGTTGACCCTCCAAGTGTCAACGAGCTCCCGATTCTCAACGGCGTCAAGGTCATAAGCATGCTGTGGGTAATTTTACTACATAACTCACTGCTCACCACCGTGTATCCAGCCATTAACTACGGAACATTTTTAAATAAGGTATTTCATGTTATTATTATTTAATGAAACTACTTTTAACAAGTCAATACTTTTATCGATTGCAGCAAAAATGCTTTGATGTCGTTTGTCATCAAAAGTTGAACAATTAATATAACCCTTTATATAACACTTATGTTAAAATCCTGATGAGTTGTATAGTTTCACGACCAGTAGATGACCTCATAACGTATTCATGATTCAAACATACGTCATTTTATGGAGAAAGTTACCAGGAGAACTAATATTATTCGTCAGACGATCTGCGTTGCGATAAGTTTTGAATGATCTTTGTTGCGCCCTGTCAATGATAAGGCACAGCTCGATGTTCGGCAAACATGTTGGTGGCTTTTTCAAGACGCCGTTTCTTGTCAAGATACTTTTAACTTGTTTCTTTGTTGGTCTGTTTTTTTTAAATGTAATTTTGACAAGGATAAACAATAAAAAATAAATACATAACAATTTGTATCTAAGTATTGAAGAAGCCCACCAACATGGGTGGCAAAACGTCGAGCAGTGCCTTTTCATCGACGCGACGCAACAACCCACAAATCATATTTTAAAACCCAACATTATTTTTGTATCAATTTTATTGTTCGTGAAATACTCCTGTAGGAGGAATTAATAATTTTTAGTTCAATCACGAAATTTCAAAATATATTCGACCGACTTGAATTTGTTCTCCCGCATGAAGTGGTTTTAATTTCTGCATTGTATTAAAAATTATAAAAAATAGTTCTGTGCTTTGTGAAATATTATTAATCTTTTTTTAAACACAATATGATCATGATCAATATAACGTTATAATACATCGGTCACCGACACCAACATTTCAAGAATTTCGTTCTTGTAGATTTACGAACGACAGACAGACGGACAAAACGCGGTCGTTGCCACGATCAAATAAGACCAGACCTTTGAATTAATTATTTGTTAATTTCAAACCGTCAGTATTAGATCTGAAGTACGTCGTAAAACTGTTCGTATTACTACGAGCTGTTTTGAAGGGATTGTAAAATGAGTCTTTGTTTTGTGTGAGTGAGTTATGAGTTTATTATTTAACCTTTTATAGTAATGTGACATTTCTTTACCCTTTAACAATTAGAAATCAAAATCAAATAATATACATTGAGATTTTAGGAATATTATAGTTCGGTGGGCGCGATGATTTTTTTTATTATTCCAATGTCTTATAATAGAATTGATTATATACAAAAACCCACACATTACGTATTCAAGAAATTGTACTTCCACGAAATTTGCTTTAAAATTTTAAAAATGTATTTGACCTTTGTGAAAATTACAATATCAAATCAACCACACTATATGAACAGTTACTGTTTTAGGCGGATATCCGCTTCAATGTTTATTTAAATGCATTTCATAATTTTTGTTTTAAAATAAGTTAAAGACACCGTAGAACACAAGATTCTGACTAAGATGATTTCATAATTTAAATTGGATGTATGTAGTTGATCCAGTTTAAAGTTAAAAATAATAATTATTGTTGATGGAAAGTTTTCAAAGTGCACAACGTGGATCAAGATTGTGACACACTTGTGTGAGTTCCATCGATCTTATACACAGGCTGTTCGTAATTCTGGTCCTTAAAATAATTCTTTGCTCTCTTTACATCAAGATCATCCACAAATAAATTCCACGCCCATTCTCTAATTTAAAAAAATTATGACATGACAATAAAGTGGGAGTAGAGACACGAAAGGGTGGTTTGGGCATAGAGATTAAAACCTGACCATGAGAAGTAACTCAGTGCCTTGGAGGCGTCTAACACAGGTTCACTGTTTGACAAAACACTGCCGCACAATCGGTCATATTGTGTGAATCGACCTACTACTACTATGCCAACATTTTTTATATACTATTCAATCTCTTTAGTATGGTGGCTGTTATCATTGCCGAGAAATAATTCACTCCCGAGTGTGCTTTGTAGACGAGGGAGCGGAGCTACTGAGTATCCCCATTCAATTCAAACGGCGCTTATTCTGTGATTCTGTGTGCGTGTGTGTATACATAATAATTCAGCCGAATCGCTAAACAGATTGCGCTGAAATTTTAAACAGACATCCAGTACGAGTTTACAGAGAACTGCTTACAAAATCAGCTAGAAATATTGTGATTTAAACCTACAAGAAATAATAAATTGATAAATAGGCTGCAATGTTTAGGAATTATTTTAACGACAGTGGTTTTGTTTAAAAAATATATATATGTTTGTTATTTGTCTGTCTGTGAAATGCAGTGTCCAAGGTGTATCGAATCTTGCACGCTCAAGGTTCTTCTAAATTCCGCTCGGAGATTGAGTAAACCTTGCAATATTTACAAGTATTTCGTACTGGCTATGTTTTCCATAGTATTGTCACAGATGATAGACTACACTGTGTTATATGCATTTCAAAACATGTTTAATAATTTTTGAAATACAATCCAGAAACTACCAAATCTTTCCCGACCCGGGGATTGAAGCCAGGTCTCCCACATTCCGGGTATAAGGTTGCCTTATCCAACCAGACAAGGAAAACGCCAAAGTCGTTGTTAGACGAGTAAGGCACGCAAACATTGAGTGCCCGGGAACATTTTGCATTTAAGTTTGATAATTATATTGGTATAAATGTATGGTTTTTAAGTTTAGTTGGTATAAGGGCGCGTCAACTGTAAGGCCATAATGCGCCACTCTTGCCTCCATGGCCTCATATGGCTAGGGAGGCCTTAGGTAGGGGGAAGAAAAGTTATGTTACCGGGTACTCAACACATGGTTCACGAACAACGACGACTAACAACGACTTTGACGTTTTCCTTGTTATTGTAACATAGGATTAGCGAGAAACGAGAGAAGAATGGAAGGTATGGAAGGTAATGTTGGCACGTTTACCTTCCAAGAGAGTCCGGACTGTGGAGAGCCGGTCATTTCGAGAGCGAACCATTCGACCTAAGCCTATACGTTTGGATTGACCGGACCCTTAGACCCGCCTTTTCTTGGCAGGGTTTCGTAGGGGAGATTTTTAGTCATCGTGGGTGCAGTTGATTATTCGTTTTTTCGCATTTGGAGGGAATAATGCCCTGGTTCCAACACTGGCGATTGGTTTTGGATGACGGTCGCGGTTGGTCGGCTAAAAACGACACTGGGAACGAATCCCAGGATGATAGTGTGTTCTAAGGGTTCGATGGAATTTACGAGAGAAGGAAGTTATATGTTCTTGGAGCATGTGGAATCCGATATCTTCGTGAAGTCAGTGAATTGGTGTTAATTTGTGAGAATGTGTTGTTATTGTTCTAAACACTGTGTTTTGAAGTGGTTGGAGGGAGTTCATGCAGGACTGAGCAGCGCCAGCCCAGATAGGGCAAGCATATGTGATGAAACTGAAAGGCCAGATAATTTGTCGGTATATCGTAAGTCTGTCTGTCTTTTCGAACAGCGCGTTGTTTAGTGTTACGAATATGCTGCCTCCAGGTGAGTCGAGAGTCCAGAGTTGCTCAAGGTACATGGCTGTCTTCGACCAGGGGATGCTGCGTCCCCCAAGAATAAAACAGGGTAGTTTAGCCACGTTCCTCCTTGAGAAGACGACAGCTACTTTTTGTATTTGTTTGAGGCCCAGCCTCCATTTCCTATAGAAGGGCGCCACCGTGTTGACCCACGTTGTGGTTTAGCGATTACAAAGCTTGGGAACTCAGATGTGGTAGCCAGGGCATTATCGTCAGCGAATAGATGTAAAATGACTCTCTGTGTTAGAGACGGAAGATCAACCTTACTAACGTTGAATTAAATAGGACTGAGTACAGACCCTTGTGGTTCTCCTGCTTGGAAAGAGGAGACCTGGGTGCTAGACCTTGTCAAACGCATTTGCCACATCTAAGATACCTCAGAGGTGTGAGAAGTGTTGTTTAACCCATGAGTAATCTTGTTTGTGAGGCGGAGTGGTTAATATTCGGTTGAAGTGCCTTCGGTGAAACCGAATGTGAGGACGGTATAATTCGCTCATCGGCAACAAACACTTTTAGTCGGGAATGAATAGTCCTCTCGACGACGATTGCTACCAACTTTGAAAAACTCCTAATTTTGGGTAAATGCACTAACCAATTTCGTGGCTAATGATTTTTTCATTTCAAGGAAGACTTCTTTACAAAATTAAAAATGGTTTTCTATAAATATAAGTGTTTTAAATGGAATTACCTGCAGTGTATAAAATAGGCAATCTTTTGGTACTTATTTAAAAAAAAAAAAACAACATAAAACGATTTTGTGACGTATCCGTTGCCCCTTTTGGATTCATACTCAAACACACACATGACAAACACATAGTAGCGTACATTTTTCGAAATGGCGGCCAAATATCAGAATTAGAGAAATGGACCCTAGGCTAAATTTTACCCTTAACATCCCAGTAATGCATTTCAATCATTAAAAGAGGTCCCCTCACAAAAACACAAGGACTGACTTCTCTCGACCGGACAATACCGAATAAGTTGAAGACTATATAAACATAGTTCAGGATCGTATAGGCTATCTATATTGCTTTATTTATTATTTATTATTATAATTTTTTGCGAGTGTGAAGAAAATGAAAAAGAAAATACAGAGGAAGAAAAAAGATGATGTGGGGAAAGCGTCAGGCATGACTAGGTTGCGATAAACCCGGGGGAGCCAAGAATGAAGTAGGATCATCCCACCTCTACCAGACTTCAAGGTTGAAAATAGGGATGGCTATTGATAAAATGTTTTGCACATATTTTCTTATCACAGTTAGACCGTTTGCTTTGAATGATTTTTTTTATTTTATTCTCTAGTTGCTGCAAGAAGCCGGTTGGTTTGGCACTTTCATAACGAACGGTTCCTTGGCAGTTGAATCGTTCTTCCTTGCGAGTGGACTGTTGGTTTGTTTCAACTTCCTCAAAGACAGAGAGAACGGGCTCATCTTCAACCTGCCCCGTTACTACTTGCACAGATACATAAGGTAGGCCTTAGTTATGTAGCTGGAAGGGGAAGCTTTAAAAGCTTTAAAATTGACACATGGATATGGCTTTATTTTCCATTACATTAGTTTAGTTTCTTTATTCACATTGATCATACATTGTAGGTAAGATATGCCTCTTAGTGAGGAAGTGTGAATAACTATGGCTAGATTTCATCATATTGTATTAATAAATACAGTAATAGTTGTAACACATAATCAAATCTTTATCTAAGTATATAACCATAGATCACATTTGTGTCATCAGGTACTGTATGATTAGTTTAATGCGCTCTCGCGTCATCTTAGTAGTTGTATTTGTTGTAGTGGTTATACAGGCACTGGACTCTCTATGAATTAGAGTAAGTGCTGTTGTGCTATCTAAGAAGTTGTGTTTGTTTTAATGGATAAAGCCACTGGTCTCTCTATGGGCATATATATTCTTGGACAAATAAAACATGGCTTGATTATAGTATCTTAAGTTTTGGAGTTTCTTTCTTCTTAACCCGAGTAATCCAGGACAGGCCAGTTACATTCAAGTAAAACAACTTTTATGACATTGATGATGACGTGAGTTTGCAGGGATTAATGGTGATGTTACATTAGTTATCCAGGGGGATGATATTGTGTTTGGGATTATCTGAGTGGGTTTTATCAAAGTATTCATCCAGATTGTAGAAAGTGTTGTCGTGTAGAAATGATTTAGGTTTTGTTCTAAAACTGGTATCATATATAGCATTTTTGAAATGGAGGGGGAGATTGATGTAGATTATACAAGCTAGATACATTGATCATTTAGAAAACTTACTTGTGTTGTGGGATGTGATGTTAATAGAAGAATGGGCTCAAGTGTGGTGAGAATGGATGGTAGTGAAACTTGGGAAGATTTCTGCATTATCACGGACAAAGATGGAAGCTATACATGTATCAGTACATTTGTAAGAGGGGAGGATACCTAATTTGGAGAAATATTCTGTACATGTTAATCGCCTTTAAATTCCGGCAATAAGATGTACTGCCCTATTTTGGAGCAAGAATATTCTGGATGCCTGAGGTGACACCCCAGAAAAGAATTCCGAACATTAAGTGGGAGTAAATGTGCTAAATAAAACATTTTAAGAATGCGTGAAAATGTGATTGTTTTCAGTTTGCGGATCATGAAGCACCCACATCTATCTTCTTCTCATCGGAACGCTTTGTCCGTGAGTTGCAATGTAAATCCCGGCCTATGATGGCCATAAATTACGGATTGATGGGGGTGCCTGATAATGAGAACGCGGAGTCTGGTTTTTTCTAGACTGTATGATTGGAAACGGGGGTTTAATTTGGGGAATAGCAGATCATCCACCAGATAATTTTTCAGTGTGATGTGGGTGGGGGCAAAAATGAGTATATAGTATGAACGGTTTTGTTATTCCCGTCTCTTCTTGGCGGGCGGTGGAAGACCTCCTTGGAACATCGGGGGCCGCTTTCGGTTGAGATGACGAGGTGGTATGGTGAGAGGTGTTCTGATTGCTGATATAGGTCTAATATATTTGTCGTTTGGGCTCGGAAGGAACTGTGTCTGCGCCTGGATGGTCGGATTTCTTCTGTCTGGTAGGTCGTTGTAGAATGTTCGGGAGACATCACGGAGGTGCTCGGCTATTGATGCCATTTCTAGGTCTTCGTGGAGAAGGTGGATGGGAGTTTCGCGCGGGGCGAAGGACACCATTCGCAAGATTCTATTCTGTAGCCGTTGTAGTGAATCAAGATTGCTGAGTGTCACACCGGACCACACTGGGCATGCATAGGCGATGGCCGGTCGGAGAATCTGTTTGTAGATGGTCAGACGGTCAGATAAATCAATTTTGCGGGGAAGTAAGTAGAGGGCGTAGGGCTGCCGCTTTTCCAGTGACTTTGCGATGGATGTTTTGAATGTGGTTAACCAGGTAAGGCGCGCATCCATCTCCGTACCAAGGTAGTTGGCAGATGCTGACCAAGGGATCTGTACTTCTGCTAGCTCCAGATAGGGCAGTAGCGGCTTCCGTCGCTTTGTAAAATAAACCGCTTTCGTTTTGGATGGGTTGATCGAAGTTCGCCACTTGGCATACCAGGCTGCCATCTTGTTGAGACCTGCCTGGAGTAAAGCTACGGTCAGTGTAGGAGATCTCGCAGTAGCTGCCAGGGCATCATCGTCCGCGAATAAATGGATATCCACATCAGGAGGAAGTTTAGGGAAGTCCGCTGAGTATATATTGAATAGGAGTGGACTTAGCACAGATCCTTGTGGTACACCCGCTTTGATTTGTCGTTTAGTAGAGACTGCTCCGAGCCAAGAAACTTTGAACGATCGCTCTTTTAGGAATGATCTTATTGGTGCTGTAGGTGCAGCGGAAATTTAAGTTGTTCTAGCTTGAACAGGAGGCCGGCGTGCCAGACTGTATCAAAGGCTTTAGCCACATCAAGAAAGACAGCTGCCGTACCATGACCGGAGTTAAACCCATGGGTAATTTTGTTGGATAATCTGAGCAGTTGGTGCACGGTTGGTGCTTGCTTCACAAAGCCATATTGAGTGTCTGGTATGATAGAATTTTCGTCCACGTGGCTCTGGAGGCGAGTTCGAATGATCTTCTCGTAAACCTTGGCCCAGACATTGAGAAGACTAATAGGTCGGTAGCTTGCTGGATCTCTTGGTGGTTTTCCTGGTTTTGGTATGGCGACAACTCGTGCTGTTTTCCATGGATGTGGGAAGTAGCATGCTCGCAACGAGGCGTTTATTATGCTAAGTAGGCGGCAGTGAGCAACTGCAGGAAGTTGATGGATAACGGTTTTGTTAATTCCGTCTGGGCCCGGGGCTTTCCTTGGTCGGAGATCTCGAAGAATTAACGTAAGTTCTGCAGAGGTGCACAAGTCGCTAGCAGGTAAAGGTGGTTTTATTGCGGTTGTATAGTACTGTTCGATGGGTCCGTCTAGGTCAGGCGATGAGGCGACTGAAGCAACAGTCTGAAAAGCGTTCTCCATAGCATCTGCTAGGGCGTTAGCCTTTTCAGTTCTGCTGAGTGCCGGTCCAGATGGTGTGTCTAGTGGTGGATTTGGAATACCACGTTTAGATAGTGATTTAACCATGGGCCAGATGGAATGGTCGACAATGACAGAGTTTGAAGTTTTTCCTCCCACTGATGTCGGCGGTGTGCAGCAATATCGCGGCGTAGCTCTCTGCATAGCTTGTTGTATTCAATGCGCAGGTCAGGTGTTCGAAACGCCTGCCACCGTCGACGGGCAGTATTCTTAATTAGAATCGATCGCTTTAGCCCTGCAGGGAGGTCCATGTACGATGGCGTTGGCCGGGTAGTCCTGGGAACTGCCATATCAAATGCTGAAACGACACTAGTCTCAAGATGAAGAAGGCACTCTTCAATTCTCTTGGGATTTATCAACAGAGGCACTGGGTTGCTCAGATTTTGGGTCACAAGCTGACGGAAAAGGTCCCAGTTGGCTCTCTTGTAGTCTGGAACTGTTTTGTGGAGGATACTAGGGTAGTGTTCCCCAGGATCAGAAGTACTGGATCACGGTCCGACGTCAACGCCTGGAGCGTTTGGAGGTCGTAGGAGACTCTGACATTCCTGAGTATGGCAATGTCCAAAAACGTCCGCGGTCGTCCTATTTATAAGGTGGAAATATGTTGGATCGACAGGGCCAACAACCGTGTAGCCAAAGTCCACGGAGTGTGCCAGTAGTTGGGCACCCCTATGGTTTTCTACAACCGAGTTCCAGTGCTTATGCTTTGAATTTAGGTCGCCTGCCACAACAGTGGGTGTGGTTCCTGGAAAGAGTCCCTCTATATCCGGAGGTAAATGCTTCCTCGAGGTGGGTGGTAGACGGATATCAGTCGGAGAGGTCCTCCCAGCGAGGTCACTTCTACTGCAGTAGCTTCAAGGAGTTTGGCCGGTGTTGGAAGGGCCAGCTGATGATGGTTGATTTCGTTTGCTACTAGAATGGCTGTTCCCCCACCTCGACGTGTTGTTGTAGCTGTTGGGCGGTCAGTTCTAATGACAGAGTATCCTGGAACTGTCCACTTTCTGGTAGGGTAGAAGGTGAGTTTCATTTTATGAGTGCAATTTCAATTCGGTTGATTTTTAAAAGGTGTAACAGTTCTGGAGTTTTTGCAATTACGCCTCCATTGGCGTTCCAAAACAAAATAATAAGCTTCCGAGATTTAGGGGCCATGTTGGGTACATTTAGCATATTCGACTAGCATGTCGGCCAATGTATTTAGGAAAGGGCTGCGATTTAATTCCTTGACTGCTTCAACGATGCCCATTATAATGTTCCAGATCTTTGGGCTTAGGGCGGCGTTCGGAGACGCGGTATGATTTGGAAGTTTGAAGGATGGTTGGGATGGCTGGTGTTGAAGTGGTACTCGCTGGTGAGGACGAGGAGTTGGGTGCTGTGGTTGCTGTTGTTGTATGATAGGGAACTGTGAGTATCCTGAATTTGTTGTTGCAGAGGCATATGTGACGCCAGGACGTGCGTATACAGAGGTTAGTTCGGCGGAATAACGAGGGTTGGTTGCCTTCTTTGACAGGCGACGTCCTTGGGTTGTGCGAGGTGGAGCCTGCTGGTCACAGGCTTTTTGGTACGCTGGGCATCGACGGGAAGAAGCCGGATGGTCTCCTCCACAGTTAGCACAGGATGCTGGCATCGTTGGTGGTTTAGTACAGGAAGTGGATGTATGTGTGAGTGCTCACTTGAAACATGTTAGCGGTAGATGGCAAAAGGCTGAGCTGTGGCTATACATTTGACAGTTAGAGCACTACCTTGG
Source organism: Sweltsa coloradensis (assembly GCA_024449915.1). NCBI lineage: Eukaryota > Metazoa > Arthropoda > Insecta > Plecoptera > Chloroperlidae > Sweltsa > Sweltsa coloradensis. The sequence goes on from JAMZAV010004852.1 coordinate 14,074, forward strand.
TCCCTGCGGTCCTCTGTACTTTTCGACAGTTACGCGATGGTGGCATACGCGTTCAATTGAATGGATTGATTTCCCATTTTCGGGGCCCACAGAAGCGGACGACACGACAAAGAGGGGCATCGGTCTACGCACACCTTCCACGGGACGGTGAAACAGTTGTTGAACATCTGCGAATACGAAGTCCTGGTTTCGCAAATCTTCTTTTATGTCGTCTATGTCGACAGTTGCTGATAGCCCACGCATTACAACCTTTTTCAGGCGTTTTCAGCAGTGGGGAAAGTATAGAATTGAATATCTTGTTCTCGGAATGTTGCTTCCAGAGCTTTATAAGTTTGAATATCTTCTGCTTTTACTCTAAACGAGTCTTTCGTAGAAGAAAGAGTGACACGTCCAGTGGTGGATCGTCGAACCAAGTCCATCATGACTCGATAGTTTGGAACGCCAAAGACAGTGATTGGGGGAACACGCTCCGCTTTTTGGGAGTGGGTCGCCTGAGTAGTTACATGTGTGGCAGTATTAGTTTTATGTGAATTGTGTCTGTTGCTGTCGTCGGATCCCGAGGAGGAGATGACGTCACCGCTAGGTTGACGTCCATTTTGGTCGTCCAAGTCCATCCCGTCGTCGGCAGATAACTCTTGGTCTAGCAGACTGCGTATGTTGGTAGGGTCGTGGTGGAGCGGGGCGAAACGGTTGGACAGGGAGATTCCATGTTTGGGTGGGGAGGTGGAAGTGCGGGAAGTCGATGGCTGGCAATTAAAGATGCTATTGTCTGCTTTTTTTTGAAGAGTGTGCAACGCACTATTCCTCTTCGTTTCTGTTTTTTGTCGTTTTGCTGCGGAGGCAGAAGTGGTTACAATGGTAGTATGGATTTGAGTTGAATCTTGTTTTGTTTGTGCATTATACTGGGCTACCAAGTTTTGTGGTAGCGAACCAGTTACCTGAGTACTAGTGGAGGGGGTGGGCTGGGAGTCATGACGGTTGTCAATGTACTTGCAATTAGACCGATTACCTTATCTCTAGCAAGCACCTACTTGGCGACATGCCAGAGGGCAAAGTCCACACTCGTGGAGTGACTCGTAGCTCTGCTCCTGCTGTGAGTTGGCCAGTTATGTTGTAATGCTATGGCTGCTTATAATAATAACTACGCAAACTCTTAGTTAATATTAAACTAAGAGCTGTTAAGTTAAGGCTGTATATAATGTCAGTATGAAAACAGTCGCTATGCGGCTGTAGGCACGTGACAGTAGTATTCTGCTAATGGATTGTATCCAAACTTACGGAATATGCGTTGATGTCGCGGCTTGTTTACGTAGAACGGCACTGAACACATCCGTTCGCTGCGAGCTCTGACTCGCGAATGATCATGAAGCACCCACTTTTTATTTTGGAGGATACTTTGTCGGTATGTTTCGACCAGTCCAGTGTTTCCGTCACCATCAGTCACAGGAAATTCTACGCTGGATATGACTTCCGGAAACCGGACTATAAGGGGCTTGAGACAGTAATTTGTTTTGGAGTGTGAAAGTAGAGGTATTGGGTTTTCGAGATTACAAGGGCCAAGTGGTTCGAGGAGCACTATGAAGACTTGTTTGTTGCCTGGCTATTTAGAAGTGGGGGAAGAGCTTCATTATTACTATTTTGGTGGACTGTGATCAGATGACTAGTTATCGAAATACTGTGTTAGAGTATACCTACGGTAAGGTGATCAGGTGAGTCATTAATGTCAAGTATAAATATGAGAGGTCCAATAATGGAGCTTTGGGGTACTCCATGGGTTAGTCATTAGTGTTGAGGAGTTGATTGATTCTGTATTGCAAAAATCTATTTGATTTTAACAATATAAGGACACAAAATTCATGTTAAATCACTGTTTGAAGTTTACAATTTTGAAAAAAGTCATTTTGAGATTTTCAGAAGATGATAAAACTTACTTTTGCGTAATAAACTATTTTAAAAGTAAAATACTATCAATTCCTCTAAATTATAAAAACGAGTACTGCGTGCATATGGTGTATCTTAGACAATATTCATCTAGACATTTTTGGTTGACTGTTTTCTCTGCCCTCGTAGACTGACGCCGATCTACGCAGTGCAGCAACTGATGGCGACGACACTATTTACAGCTGAGGGGGTCTCCGATGGGCCGTTCTCTTCTTATAATGTTCGATACTTAAGGACGGTTTGTGAGAACTGGTTTCACAGCATGCTGTACGTGAACAATGTCTTACATCCGGGGGAAATGGTAATTAATGCTAAGACCACGTTTGTATGTTGTACACAATCTAAAGAGGGGGCTCTGAGTTTGGCCCATCTTAAATGCACAACTCAAGTGTTGATGATTTATGTTGAACGGTTGGTAATTTAACTACCAAATTTTGTATGAATGTATATAAAGTACTTTTATGTTGATATCCGCACTTAATTGCAAAAAAGAAGCCTTAAAGATCCATTGCAAGACATAAATTCAAAACGTGAAAAAATGAGAAATCCAAAACGGGGATTATTCAAGAAATTCACTCAAACCGCTTATCTTACGATTTACGCTAGATTGCGCATTATCTGTAAAATCAAAATGGCAGCACTCGTAAACGAATCACTGATTGATTCATGTACGTTATCAATAGATTGTTCTTCAGACTCAATTAAATCACGCGTTCAGAACCCAATAAAGTATTATATGATTACAACATATTTTTATTTTCTAGTGCATTGGCCACACCTGGTATCTGTCGGCGGACATGCAGTTGTTCCTGATCTCCCCATTGATTCTCTATCCATTGTGGAGGTTAGTTAAAAACGATATGAATAACAACAATAATAAAAAACTTACACAATAAATTTAAAATAAAGGGTAGGGCCTACTGTTAAAAATTTAATCCTTATGTGTTTATCCCATGGGGGGGTGAAATGAAGCCATTAACACAAACAAACTTTTGGTACAGTTGCAGGACGCTGTTGCACTTGTCTTGCAAAAGCCTACTTCTGAAATTTTGTACACAATTTACACAATACACTACAATTTGTTCTTTTCAGATGGCCACCTTTTGGAAAACGCGTCCTATGTGCCTTGACTTTCCTGGGCACAGTCATATCCATCGTGTTCGCCTATGTCAACAAGCTTCACATCGATATAATCATTCCTGACACAGGGTGAGAAAGTAAAACTCGGATTAAAAAGCATGAACATTAAAAGTTAACCTACAGAAGAACGTAGATTTATCAGTTGTTTGCCACTTTAGAACACTTGATCCATCTATTGTCATCAAGGATACGTATTTCAGCTCGATCGGACATTGGGAAGTGGGTGAAATATCGAAATATCAGACAGACAGACAGACAGACAGACAGACAGACAGACAGACAGACAGACAGACAGACAGACAGACAGACAGACAGACAGACAGACAGACAGACAGACAGACAGACAGACAGACAGACAGACAGACAGACAGACAGACAGACAGACAGACAGACAGACAGACAGACAGACAGACAGACAGACAGACAGACAGACAGACAGATGAAGCTAATATAAGCGTTGTAAAATAGGCTGCCAATGTGTAGGAATTACTTTAACGAAAATGGTTTTGTTTTTGAAAAAAAAAAAAATTTGTTTGATATTTTTTAGGCTTTGCAAAATAACAAGCGGTGACCAGGGAGTATCGAATCTTGCACGCTCAAGGTACTCCTAATTAATAGAGCTGGGAGATTAAATACACCTTGCAATCTTTACTCGTATTTTGTACTGACTATGTTATCCATAGTACGGGTATTGTCACACATAATAAACTACACTGCGTTATGCATTTCAAAATATGTTAATAATTATTAAAATACAATCCAGAAATTACAAAATCTTTCCCGACCAGGGAATTGAAACCAGGTCTCCCACATTTCGGGTATAAGGGCGTCTTAGCCAACTAGACTATGTTAACGCCAAAGTCGTTGTTAGACGAGTGAGCGAGTCAATTGTTGAGTACCCGGGAACATTTGCATTTAATTTGATTGATAAGGTATGCATAATAGCTGATAGGGATTTTTCTTGCTATAAGGGCGCGTCAACTGTAAGGCCATAATGCGCCACTCTAGCCTATGATAGGCTAGGGAGGGAGGCTATAGGTATAGGAGGAGGAAAGGGAACGTTACCGGGTAATCAACACATGGCTCACTCAATCGTTTAACAACGACTTTGGCGTTTCCCTAGTATTATTATGTACGGCATACCGTATGCGATAAATTCCATTTGACCGAATTGTGTACAAAATATTATGTTTGCTAGTGTGTGAAAATATAAATTCTGAATTGGATTTGAGTATTATATAAAATTCATTCAAATGTTAGTTAAAAGCTGAAAGCTGGTCCACGTCAAACGATCTACGCTCTCGCTCTCTTTTCTCAACATTTGAACTAATCCGAACTGCATAGATCAGTTTCGTCCTTGCGACAAGTACTAGCGGCGCTCGCTAGTAGTTTGACTAGTCGCCACAAGGTAACAGCACTTGCTTATATGTCTTCTATCTGCATTCGGCCTTCGAAACGTTTTATTTCGGACCAAATATGTTGCGAAGCGCTGCTGTGTCAGCCGGCGGCCATTTTATTAAATTAAATTAAATTAATTATTATTATTATTTATATTATAATTAATTAAATTTATTTAAAAAAATTTAAACATGGTTACATCATGTTGTGAGTATATCTTTGCACATAACATTTTAAAAGGACTAATGAATCATTTTACAGCTGTGTTAATTAATTGAGTATTTTACCAGTAAATCTCTTAAATACGAGTGTGTTTGTTAGGCTATTCTAACCTCAAAAAGACAAAAAAACACATGGCTCTCTTACTCGTCTAAAGGCGCATACAGGTACACGACCATGCAGCGGTTTTCACGCAATGCAGTGCTGCTGCTGCAATGCGTTGAAATTTGTCGTGATCTGGTGGATGTGATTTCCCCTTAGCCTATATTAACTTTCGTGTATTGACGACCTTAGTCTATTAAATCCACTTCAAACTGGTTGATGTTATATTACTAGGAAAACGTCCCGCCGCGTTGTTGGATGAGCGTAATTAGTGCATTGAGCTGCCATGTGTTATGCGAATATTCTGTTGTTCTGTGGAATAATCATTACTAAGTTGAAATTTTTTTAACTTAAATTAAACTAGGAAAACGCTAAAGTCCCGCCGCGTTGATGGATGAGCGTTTTTGTAAGTTTTTAGTTTGCGTGGGACCACTTTTCCTTTGCAAGTGCTTTGTGAATGCATTGTAGGTGACTGTTGTCAAGTTTCAATTGTTTCTTGTTAGTTGTTATTATAAACCTCAAAAAACACATTTTCAAACCTTTATTTCTATGCATTCTGGCTAACTTTGTCAACTTTTGCAACTTTTTCTTACAAAAGGTACTACATCACCATAACCGTAATGTCCATGTGAAATATGAACGTTGTTGCCCCACCCGTTTGGTCAAAATCGGCCTAAATGTGACGAAAATATCGCACTTAAAGTAAAAAAACTCATATTAAAACCTTTATTTCAATAGATTCTAGCTAACTTTTTCAACTTTTTCTTTCAAAAGGTACTACATCACCATAACCTTAATGTCCATGTGAAATATGAACGTTGTAGCCCCACCCGTTTGGTCACAATCGGTCCAAATGCGACGAAAATATCGCACTAAAAATCGAAAAACTCATGTTAAAACCTTTATTTCTATGAATTCTAGATAACTTTCTCAGCTTTTTATTTTAAAAGGTACTTCATCACCATAACCTCAATGTCCATGTGAAATATGAACGTTGTAGCCCCACCCGTTTGGTCAGAATCGGCCCAAATGTGACGAAAATATCGAACTAAAAATCGAAAAAACTCATATTAAAACCTTTATTTATATGGGTTCTAGCTAACTTTTTCAGCTTTTTGTTTCAAAAGGTACTACATCACCATAATCCTAAAGTTCATGTGAAATATGAACGTTGTAGCCCCACCCGTTTGGTCAGAATCGACCCAAATGTGACGAAAATATCGCACTAAAAATCGAAAAAAATTGTAAAAGTACGATATTCATGAGAAATATTTCTTCGATTGTACCCAAAAACGTAGCAAGTCTAAGTTCAGAGAAAACGAAGGTCCCCTCAAATTTTCATCAAGATCTCATATTATGCCGTTTGCCCGGTAGAGAGCGAACAAACAGACAGAAAAACAAAAAAAAAACAAAAAAAAAACAAACAAAAAAACATTGGAGCTAAATTTTTTGGGGGTCAGTGAAATTGAAGTCTTCGCTTCGCTCGCTACGCTCAACCAAAAATTAAAAATTTACTTTATTTTTTATTTTTTTTATTCATCGTAATTGTTAAAAAAATCGTAAAATTGCGATTTTTATAAGAAATAATTTCTCGATTGCGCTCAAAATTAACACTAATATATTATTTCATAAAATTAAGGTTCTGCAAAAAAATCATTACAATCGGATAAAGCATGTAGGTGTTATAAGTTTAAGAATTGTTTAAAAAAAGAAAAAACCTGTAAAATTTTGATTTTTATGATAAATATTTTTTCAATTGCGCTCAAATTTTACAAGAATAACTAAATTCGTAAAATAAAGGTTCTGTGCAAAAATCATTAAAATCGGATAAAGCATGTAGGTGTTATAAGTCGAAGAAATTTTTTAAAAATAAAAAATAAAATCGTAAAATTACGATTTTCATGAGAAAAAATTTTCCGATTGCGCTCAAAAACGTGGCAGTTCTAAGTTCAGAGATTTCAAAGGCCTCCATAAAATTTTATCGCAATCGGAGTATCGGTTTATCCGGAATCGTGTGGACAAACAGACAAAAATACAAAAAAAAAAGAAAGAAAAAAAAACTTTCCGGATTTTTTTCTCCAGTGTAGTAGAATGGAATCTTCGCTTCGCTCGCTACGCTCATCCAATGAGTAAGAGACTTCAAAAAAATCAAAGCAGTTGGGATATATTTCACAATTAACACAGCTTAGAGGTTATAGTTGGCGTGCAACGCTGCAGGGACCAACTTTTGCAGCGCTGCGCACTTCACGAAACTCGTTCCTGATTGGCTGACAAAAGTAACTCACTGCAATGCAGTGCAGTGCCTCGTCGCGTATTTACTCTTGCTTGTGTGGAGTTGAAGGTTGAACGTTTCGGAACCGCTGTGGGCTCATCATCTGAACGACTGATTTCACAACTTAATGATTTTAATAATTATTGTTCTACTCGTGAAAATTGTTTCACCATAACTTTATTTTCTAACATTGGCGATTGTTGATCTAGTTACACATTCGTTGCCTATTTTTGTTGTATTATATTATTTTAACGAGTCTTGAGTTCTTAAAATTGATTGTGACATTCGTGTTTTTCAGTGAAATGGGTCCCACATTCTACTATTCTACCTATACCCGCTTCACACCGTGGCTGATCGGTATTGGTCTGGGTTACGCCCTCCACGCCACTAAGCGAGCCACTCCCCGGCTCTCCCGCTCCGTGGTGGCTAGCTGCTGGATAGTCAGCGGGGCCCTGATGACTACCTCCCTCTGCTTGATAAGTCACTTCTTGGCTCCCGGCTACCAGTACGACAGACTCACCTCATCCCTCTACCTGGGCCTGATGCGGCCGGCATGGAGTCTGGGCCTGGCCTGGTTTGTGTTTGCCATGAGCAGAGGGTATGGAGGTAAATACTTTTTTTCTTTTGAATAATTGTTCTTGTTTTAATTTCATATGTTTCCAAGTGTATAACTTTTATTCATAACAACTAAATATGTTTCTTTCATAACCTGTGGAGATATAGAAAGAAATGGCAGCTGTAGTGTATTGCCCAGGATGTGCTCGCAGCCGCGCGTAAGCGCGACTTGTCTTGGCTTTTATTTTTGTAAGTTTTTAATTTTTTTTCTTGTTTTCTGAGGATAGCCCACACAGTTGGGCTGAAACTTCAAACGCAATAAAAACATATTCGACTCGGCGAAATGTCCCGACCAGTTAATTGTGTTAAAAATAATAATAATTTTTTTTTATTTTTATTGGAAGTACTTTATTTAAATACATATTTACATCAAAATGGAAACGAATCCCAAAAGCTACACAAGCGGCTTAGCTGTGGGGATAAATGCATAGACAATAATGTAATAAAAATAACCTAGTAGACTTTAATTGATATAAAAGGGAAAAATGACAAAATATCTAGAACAAAAAACATGCTGAAAAATTAAACAAATAATACAATGTAAATTAAACTTAAAAAATACTACGCATCCCACTTACATGTAATTTCTGTTTCATTAAACAAAAACAACTTTAATTTGTTCTTCGCCCAACTTATTGTATCTATGTTTCGTAAATCTTTTGGAATTTTTTTAAAACTAAAAGGTATACACTGTATTTTAATGATCGTTTTCCATACTTATTATTGTAGGTAGGTATTTTCAAATACTCTGTCTCCCTGGCGATAGTATTTGCATTATGATTTACAATATTTTTAAATGAATAATCATAATAAAATTTAACTAATAATTTGTAGGTGAACAGTACATTTACAGGTAAAACATTACAACATCTATATAAATCATAAGTTGAGACACATGTAGCATTTTTCTTATAAGGGGATATTAAACAAACCATTCTATTTTGCAGCGAAATAATATATTTTAAATTTAAAAATGAAGATGAAATGAATAATAATAATAATAATAATAATAATAATAATAATAATAATAATAATAATAATTATTTTTTTTTTTTTTTTTTTATTATTATATAATAATATTACATGCATTTTTTACAAAAATCAATTTGACATCGTTGTCCACAAAGCCACATAGCGGCTTGTCTGTGGATTATGAAACATATTATATTGTACATGGATCAGACAGACTTAATTAAATTTTAATTTTATTACACAAATAATGTTCATAGGCTAAATTAAAACTGAAATAAATAATTATACAACAACGAGAATACGACTTTACAATACTGAAATATACTAATTGAATTTGATATGACAGGCGAGAACATTCTTACATGATAAAAATCGCGACTGTATAACAAAGAAATAGTTTTTAAATTAATCAAATTAAAATGATTTATAAGTTAATCAATAGGCCTATCAATGGAACAAAGTAAGTAAATTTTAAGTTTATTTTTAACCTCACTATACGATTGCAAATCTTTCATATCCTCTGGTAATTGATATAATAATAATAATAATAATAATAATAATAATAATAATAATAATAATAATAAAAAAAATAATGATAATAATAATAATAATAATAATAATAATAATAATAATAATAATAATAATAATAATAATAATAATAATAATAATAATAATAATAATAATAATAAAATAATAATAATAATGGCTACAGTGAAGTCAACATCCGGCGAGATTTCAACAGAACTGAGGTAAACAAAGAATTAACTGAGAAACCGGAAAATCCTCCTAAACTTGCTTCCCTGCCATATGTGAAATTTACTACTGATCGCATAGCACGTTACCTTGGAAAGCTAGACATCAAGACAATATTTAAGCCTATAAATAAAATTTCTACCATGTTGAGATCGCCAAAGGACCCAGTACATCTAGCCGGAAGTGGAGTTTATAAAATCCCTTGCAAGTGTGGCTGTAGCTATGTAGGCCAGACTTTAAGGACAGTGGCAACAAGGGTAAAAGAACACAAAAACCATTGTAACAAGGGTAACGTCGAGTTGTCTGCAATTGCTAAGCATGCCATAGACAATATGGCTGACTCAAGGCATGAGATTCTTTTTGATGAAACAAAAATAATTTGCCAAGAATCTGCTTTCTGGCCTAGACTCATAAGGGAGTCAATTGAAATTTCAAAAACACCTAACAATATGAATGGAGATGTAGGTGGTTACAAACTTAGTGATTCGTGGATTCCTGCCATTAATTTAATTAATCACCTCTCAGCGGAGAAAATGCGTTCAAACCAAGAACTACCACCAGATCAACAACAGCATCTTCATCCACAAGACCAACCTACACTACTACCACCACCTCCACAACCACCTCAACCACAACAACAACAACAAAAAATAGAGCCGTCCACCGCCATCCTGGAAGTTCCAAGAAGAAGTGCACGTTTGCAACAGAGGCAAACAAACGATAGAACAGCAGTCCCTTAAAATTGTCATCCACAGTGATGACGCTACGTCGGGAAATCAAGAATAATGTAAATTATTCACCATTACGACGCGACGAAACATCCCGTCAATGTTATAATTTCTCTTCAATAATAATAATAATAATAATAATAATAATAATAATAATAATAATATAATAATAATAATAGTAATAATAAAAATAATATTTTTTTTTTTTTTTTTTTTTTTTTATTAATTCATTAATTACATATGTGTACATTTTTTATATGCTTCGGTCCACAAAGCCTTAAAATAAGGCTTGTCTGTGGTTTAAACCACGACAATGTGTACATTTCATACAACTACGGTGTTGTGCGAAGTTATTACAACAATAACAAAGAAAAATAGAACAAACTCAGTGGAACACCGTCCTGTATAACAAAACTAAAAAAAAAAAAAACTTGAATATTGAATATAAAAATATTATACTTAAGGTAACACAAAAACAACACAGTATTAGATGAATAAATTTAAATACTTGCACCAAGTATCTAAATATTTAAAGACTCCTCCAAAAACAAACAAAAAACAAACAGACTTGTCATTCGTAATCAAATCTTAAAGCAAACAAACAGGATACATTATGAAAAAATAGTAAATTGAACAACTGCAATAAAAATTTAAAATTAAAAGCAAATTGGGTATTGAGATGAATGATTAGGTGTTGTAGACTGCACATAAACAATCGAGCAAATAAAACTTTAATTCAGATTTAATGGCTGAGATCTTTTCTAGATTGCGCAGATGACCAGGTAGGCTGTTGAAAATAGCAGGTGTCAAATAAAAAAGTGTTCGTTTTCCATATTTGTTATTGAATTTAGGCAAAAAGTAATTCCCTCTTGATTTCGACCGCGTAATCCCCGTATTTTCGTTTGCTTCATATTGTCTATTGAAATAAAATTTTAAAATAAATCTAAACTTAAATAGGTATGATACAGGCAGTACATTGCAAAAGTGATATTTCATTTGTATGCTGTTATATCTTGGATTTCTTTTTAAAAAGCATGGTGTCATAGTTCTAATCATTGTGTTTTGAAGGTTGGTTATTAAATTTACGTGGCTTAAAGATGCAAAGCCCCAGGCCAAAGAGGCCATAAGAGATGATTGATTCGGCGATCGCAGTGTAAACTGACCTTAAAAGTTTAAACGGAAGTACCAACTTTAATTTGAATAATTGAAATGCACAGGATCTTAAACGCTTGCATAAGGAGATAATATGCGGCCTCCACGACATGAATCTATCAATTAAGATACCTAAATAGACATGGCTGTCAACAGACTCAATTTCAACACTACACCGTACACAGTTTTTTCCATTTACGATATCATGCATGTGTATGTGTGTATGTGTATTGTTTAATAATAATAATAATAATAATAATAATAATAATAATAATAATAATAATAATAATAATAATAATAATAATAATAATTATTTTTTTTTTTTTTTTTTCAATTCAATTCATTTTATTTCACAAAACACATATTACATTGTTTTATCTCAATGAAACCCACAAAGCCCATTATGCGGGCTCATCTGTGGAATAACAACATCAAATAAACTAAAAGAAAAACAACCGTAGAGGAAGGAATCATTATGAAAAAACATTAACAAATCACAATCATTAAATAAACAAATCGAAGTAGAATGACCGTTACTTAAAATAAAATGAAACACAACACAACGCCAAGGTTTTTAAGTTTCATAGTCATTTCAGAAACCTGACAGAAATATAGCTAAAAGATGATTACGAAAACAAGGTATGAGCAAAACAGATTTAGGTAAGAGCACTCAATTGAGACAACAAAATATGTCTTTTTATTTGTTGCTTGACCTCGGAAATTTTTGTTAAGTTTAATAATTGATCAGGTAATTTATTAAAAGACTCGGGGACTAAACACTCTAGGCGCCTTTGACCGTATTTATTATTACTTCTAGGAACTACAAATTTTTGTTTTTCCTGACTACGTGTCCATTTGTATTTCTGCACAAGAATTCTATAATCATTTTTAAAGTAAATTTTATTAACAGTTGGTACGTGAAAAGGCCGTCAACTGGCAGAAGGTTGCAAAAGAGGTATGTCTCCCGAGTCGACAGAGTTTGACAATTGCGAGGTCTTATTTCGCGTAAAAGCTTATTTTGTAGTACTCGAATTTTATTTAAGTGGCAGTCAGTGGAATACCCCCACGCTATTAGACCATAAGATATAATAGATTCTGCAAGAGCGATATATACATTACGCAACACTGAAAATGGTAAAACGTATTTAAGAAAAAAACATTGCCGGAGGCAGGCTCTTAGGCGCTTACAGATGGAATCAATATGAAGTGCCCAGCTGAAATGTTTATCAATCACCAATCCCAAATAATTATGCGAGTCAACATTCTCGAGTAAATCACTACATGCACACGTCTGTGGATCTACTTGATTATGCAAACATTCATTGGAATATAATAATAATAATAATAATAATAATAATAATAATAATAATAATAATAATTTCTTGCTTGATGCTTTCACAGCCCGAAATATTAGAGAAATCAAATATTTTACGAGTCATTTCGCTGTGTTCGTTTTTATTAAATTACCTGACGTTTCGATACGACTGTGTGTATCATCATCTGAGGCAACACTGAAAAACTTTACATTTGAGATTGTTTTTGTTGAATTCTTTTGCTTCTTCTTTGGCTCTGATTGTCATTGTCCAAAGAACTAGAAACATCTTGACTTCCTTGATGCTGTTGCTGCTGCTGTTGTTGATGTGGCAGTGGTGGTATTGGTGGTTGTTGCTGTTGTTGTGGTTGTTGGCTCAGATGATGATACGCACAGTCGTATCGAAACGTCAGGTAATTTAATAAAAACGAACACAGCGAAATGACTCGTAAAATATTTGATTTCTCTAATAATAATAATAATAATAATAATAAAAATAATAATAATAATAATAATAATAATAATAATAATAATAATAATAATAATAATAATAATAATAACCTTTATTTAAAATATTTTTTAAAGACAAATACACGATTAAAAATAATAAAAACAATCATAATTACAAAAATCATGATTTTGAAGATCAGTTTGAGACTGGACATAGTTGGATATAGTCATCGAACTAAGATGGTCAGGTTTCTTGTCTTGAAACTGCATCTTCGCAGGGATCTTGCACTCCGTCGAATCGTAAAGATCTTTGGATGATACCACTAAAGACATATTTTTCTTCCGGTTAGCGTTTTCTTTCTTGCCCAGACTTGTATTGGGTTAACTATTGATGGGGAGTTTTCCAACATTTTTCACTTAGTTCACCACCTGTTGAGTCCTTTCCGGTGGCACGCACTTTGAGCTGCGGTTTCCATTATCAACGCTAGATGTTCTTCGATCATCGGGATCCGTCGCCCGTACAGTCGCCTTTCTTCTGCTCCAAAAGCACTTGATTCTTCTCCGGAACGACATTTAATTTCGAAATGACTCGCCTGTCGTCTCCGACCGGGGGTGCGTGTTGGCTAGCGTATGCCAACGTCATCGGAGTTCTGCTGGTGAAAAATTGCTTATATATTTTGGAGAGTTCTTGCGAGGTGTTGAAGTAGCCTCGAAGTTTTCTTCTTTGATGTTGGTCAAACTCTCGTCCTGATTCCTGCAGTCGTATAAGTTATCGTATACAGTCTCGTCAGCTCGGCGTGATTCAATGCCATGGGACCAAGGAACCGTCTCCTGTGTGGCGACACTTGATAGTTGTAAGGTGTGAACTAAATAAAGATTAGAGCTATGTGCACCGTGCACGTTTTGCTGTTTAAAACGAACTTATTCTATAAGAGTAAGCAGTAATAAACTGTTCTCTTTCTCTTTCTGCACTTAGCAAGATCGGTGATCTATGTGTCCAGCAGCCGCACCTTCCAGATTCTGAGTCGTCTGTCCTACTCTGTGTACTTGATGCACCTCTCAGTCATGATCGTGATCTTGTTAAATGTCAAGACTCCAGTTCACTTGAGTACTTATACAGTTGTAAGTATATGCGACAAGCATCAAACTATATTTGCTACGTTATTTACCACGTGCAAAAAATGTGATCACGGATTGTATTTCCTTGTCGCGTTAATGCTGTCGTGTGCAGAGCTGAGAAATTATTCAAGCATAACTTGAGTATAAATTATAATATTAAATGGGAATTTTGTATTTAGCGACCTGAATAAAGTTTAGGTTGAAACTTCTAAGCACACTGCATATTTGTATTAGACGCGAATTAAGCTCAAAGTCAACCTCTCATTAAGGCTATTGTACTACCTCTGGCCGATAATTTGAAAGTCGAAGAAACATGTCTGAAAAGTTTGCTGAATGAAAGAAGGCCTTTAAAATAACAGAAAAAAAAAATTGTGAATTTTTTTGGGCGGGACATAACCTCACTTTTGGAAATTATATTTAGATTTTTTGACAAAAGTGTAGCATACAAGACTCGTTCAAAATTAAATTTTGAGAATCGGTTTTCTGGCCATAGTTTCTACACACCTTCAGCTATTCCTTGACTATAGCTAAAATAGTTTTCTGAAAATAACAGTTGGTGTACGAATTTTTTTGTCAAACGGTACAAAACTCGTATTTGTACCATTTGACAAAAAATTCGTCCACCAACTGTTATTTTCAGAAAACTATTTTAGATATAGTCAAGGAATAGCTAAAGGTGTGTAGAAACTATGGCCAGAAAACCGATTCTCAAAATTTAATTTTGAACGAGTCTTGTATGCTACACTTTTGTCAAAAAATCTAAATATAATTTCCAAAAGTGAGGTTGTGTCCCGCCCCAAAAAATTCACAATTTTTTTTCTGTTATTTTAAAGGCCTTCTTTCATTCAGCAAACTTTTCAGACATGTTTCTTCGACTTTTAAATTATCGCCCAGAGGTAGTACAATAGCCTTAAAGGTCAGAGCTGAGAAACTATTTTTTTTTTAAGAAATAGGCCTAAGAAATCTCATAACATCATCAACCTTAATTCGCAGCAATCAAATCCATGGGCGGAATTCAATATTGATACCGTAAACATGACAGAACGGTTATCGTTGGGTGTAAATGTAGATCTGACCTGATGACCATGTTGAACAATAATGTTAAGTAAATTTATTCAATACAAATTTGGTTATTATAAGCCATCGATTTTGTAACTCACTGGTAAGTATTTTAAACTTTGTTTCATTATTATTTAGATTTGTGTTTACTTTCTTTGCACTATAGCATTATTAACTAATCGCTACAATTGCCATAATGTTAACTTAATTCTTATGTTGCAGGTGCCGAAGTTCTTTTCCGATGTAATATTGTCGCTCATAGTGGGTACTATTTTCCATTTTCTATTTGAAGCACCACCGATCTACATTGAGCGAATATTACTTGGAAAGGAGAAGAATAAAGTTGAAAGAAAGAAGGAAAGTTGAAGGAAATGGCCTTTAATAATTATCTTTGTCAGATTATATATTCAAAAATTATGTCTTACTCTCGAATAATAAACAAAACAATAATAAAATTACCCGTTTGAGGCTATGTTATTCCTTTTATGTTCCGGAACAGTATTAAGAGGAAGGACTATCGCCAATATTAAAACTACGCGAAATAACCTTATTTTAGTAATAACTCACATAACGCTTCACAAAAGCAAAAAAGTGGATAATAAGTCCCATATGGTTTTGCTAGAACTATATCTGGCATAACAACTTTTACAAATATTGTAGCCAGTAATGATTTTAATCAAGGTTTAAATTAAATTAATGTATACCGTAATTAAAAACGCTACTTATTACAATATTTGAATAATTTTCCATGCAGGATGTAGTTCTATCAAAACTACGTGAGACCTTTTAGCCCTTCTTTCGATTTTTCGTACGGTTTAAGATATATTACTAAAATAAGGTTATTTCGCGTGGTTTTAATATTGGTGCTGATCCTTGCCCTTAAGTTATATTTGGTTATTCAACATTTTGAATTATGTGATAGAATTTTATTATATTTGGTTCAAGGTTATCAAGAACTTTGTCTGCAGCTACTTTATTATTCTATTTCAAGGTCTTTTGTTTGTACAATCGTAAAACATTTTTATGTATTCAAAGAATATGTAGACATCATTCAGTGATAATATAAAGTATAAACCCAATAGCATAAATTTTATTACGTTGTTTATCTAGGTCCTATTACTATTTTATTACGTTCATATATTCATATTTATCTAGAGAATTGTACACCATACCTTAAACTAGGTAAACGCCAAAGTAGTTGTTAGACGATTTAGCAAGCCATGTGTTGAGTACACGCCCTATAAGGCTGGATCTAGCTATCATGGGTATTTCCTCCCCAGTATATTAGGCTGCAATGGCGCATTAGACCTTACAGTTGACGTGCCCTTATAACAACTAAACTAAAATCTTTATATACTTATAATACTTTAATGTTCAACTCAAATTAACTCAACACATAGCTTGCTCACTCGTCTAGCAACGACTTTGGCGTTTTCTTAATATGGTTTCTGAGCGCGTCAACTGATCGTTTTGTCGTAGTCGACGTGTTCATACTGAAAAGAGGCTTTGTCCTAGTTAGTGTTTAGTTGATTTAGATTAAGGGCGCGTCAACCGCTAAGTCATAATACGCCACTATAGCCTAGGAGTTATAGGGAGGAAAAGGTGAAAGGAAAAGGGGGGTTCTCACATCGTTGTAGTCACTGTCTTTGTCATCGTTCGTGTCGGTGTCGTCATGGTCGTCGAAGTCGGGGAGGTCGTCAGGGAAGGAGGAGAGGTCCCCGACGACGAATACCAGAGCTCGCCTCGAGTTTCGAGGAGTAATATGCTTCTCTACTTACCAGCTGATGTTTGCGAGATAGAGTTCGTCTCCTTCCTCGCCTTTTACGTTCTGGCGAGCCATGCTCTTGGCCAAATGTCATAACAGGACTACGGAAAAGTACGCCTAGTATAGGTTCGAACAAAGTAGGATTGTCTACGATTTTAATTATATGCTGCATCAGCATATTACCTTAACATTTATTGTATTGCGATTTGCAGTTGCATTGTTTCTTGTGAATCATAGCAAAGCATTAATTATACTCTTTAGTGTATGACATTTAAGACAACAAAAACATAACACGTGATAGCCTCCGACTTGAAAATATGTTATCTGTCACCGAATTCATAATTGTTTTTTAAATTTATAATCATGGCTGTGGCCTTCTATGCATAGGACAATAGGGCAATGGTCAAACCATGGAGTAGGCCTACTCCATGGTCAAACTAATCTCCCATCAGAGCGCAGAACGATCGGGGTGTGACCTCTTAGTGTATTTGGTGTGACCACAGTTATCTTTACGTTGATAAAACAGGAATTTAACAACATCTTGGCGGCAGTGCATTATTGTTGTGGTGGGTGACAGATTTCCCACCAGAGTGCAGAACGATCGACGTTTGGTCACCGCCATGTGTAATTACCACTGGAACCAAAATGTAGAGTCATGTGGTCACTCCCCGATCATGCGATCCTGGCGGACAATCGAGGCGAAGCAGCTTGGCATTGCCCAATCAATGTCTAACCACACAATTGCTAACCTTATAGAACAGCAATAGGGGCATAGTTTCCCTGCTAAAATTTATATGTGTATAATATGATTGTGTAGAATTGATGAGCATTGCGATGTTTAACCTCCTTTATTAGAGGTTATAATAATAAAAGCTTTGTTTTATCCAAGGTTTGAAGATTTCTGTTATCTACGTCAAGATTAATTTATCTATTCGATTTATAGTTGAGCTACGAACGAAAAGATGATAAAATCAACGTTAGCACCATACATAACACTGTTATGCTTCTTTTAAAATGTCAAACGCCGACTGTCGGCGCCTACAGAGTTGGCTTAGTCGGCTTTAAATTAAATGTCCCCAACTGAAAATCAGTTCTATGACTGAGTGAGTATAAATACGATTTTTTTTTAATAAATATTTTTTAATTTTCCTTTCACCCCACAAAAGTCAATGCTTCCTATTTTTAAATATCGACATTACCAGTTCACTAGTAAATCAATAACTAGGAAACGCTCAGTTGGACGCGTTGATAAGCGAGCACGTGCTATAGCTAGACCCACATTGCACATTTTTTTTTTAAATTTTAAAACTTGCGACGTTCGCTGTCCACAGGGTCATGTTTCCAATATTATTTATTATTACCAAGGTATTTGGGAAACCCGTGTGTAAAATCCACCGCCATCTAGAGGACCTTGACTCCTTGGGAAAACTGTTTAAACTCTTTGGTGACAAATAATAGACTGCTTCCTCGAAAGTATTTTGATTACTTCTAGGTGGCAGTGCATTAGAAACTTCGCGCGTCTTTTCGTTGCCATGGCAACGTTACTTTTGTTATAATGTAATTTCCATTTACACTACTTATCGGATCAAAATAAAATTAACATATTCGTGACCGGACGGACATTCTAAATGATTTGGCTACCTCAGATTTTGTCGCCGTTTAGTTTGAAAAAAAAACTTTCGATTAACTTTAATGTAACTTTTTAACTTTTTGAACGATTTCGCTACAAAACTAATGGCATTCAATCGAGAACGAAGCTTGCGGATGGTCAAAATTTCAACTCGATCCGAGCCTCCGTTCGAACGTTATGGCGAGACATACAAACAAAAAAACAAACAAACAAACAAAAAAAAAACAAACAAAACCAGTGACAATTTTTTCCGGCAGAGTCAAATGGAAACGCTCGCTTTGCTCGCTTAATTAAGGGTAGATACATCCGTTAGCTACTGGTTTGACAATTTCTAAAAACGAATCATCTCTTCATGAACATAATAATACTAGGAAACGCTCAGTTGGACGCGTTGATAAGCGAGCACGTGCTATAGCTAGACCCACATTGCACATTTTTTTAAATTTTAAAATTTGCAACGTTCGCTGTCCACAGGGCCATGTTTCCAATATTATTTATTATTGCCAAGGTATTTGGGGTAAACCAAGTAGGTATGAATAATGTAAGGAGACAGCATGTCGCCGTCAAAACCATAGCCACTTTGAACGACAATGGTGGTGCGCGAAAGCCTCGAACCCAAAGCAAGGTCGTCGGTATCATTAGAGCTCATTGTCAAAGCTATGAACATTCCAAAACAAACAAAAACGCAGCACATCAACAAAAATTAAATTTCAACTCTTTATTATTCATTCTCATATTGATACAAGAGTTTTATCAATGTTTCAAGTATAATATCAGCTGTTTCAGTGCCGTCGATGGTAGTCGCCATGTTGGTCAGCACCAACGAGAAGAAGTAAATACTGCGAAAAACTCTATGTTTTAGTAGCCGCCATATTGGTCAGCACCAACGAGAAGCAGCAAATACTGCGAAAAACTCGATCAGAGACGTTCAAAACGGCCACGTTCATTTGTACAGCCACAGATAGCGCATGCTGTCTCCTTACATTATTCATACCTCCTTGGGGTAAACCCGTGTGTAAATCTTTACTTTGTGGATAAAATCCACCGCCATGTAGAGGACTTTGACTCATTACCAGTATGGTATCTCCATGCCTTGACTCCTTGGGAAAACCAATGACGTACATAAGCTTTGCGTAGCAAAGCGCTAGACGCTCAGTCTCCTATCCTTCCAACCGAGCGCTAGCATAACAATTTGAAGCCTCTTGAGGAAGGAAAAATCATTTCACTGCAACAAAGATACTTCTTCTAGTTGAATGAACTAAGATGCAGTGGATTATTTGAACGTCGCGGGGATAAACAAATACGTAAACAAATGGCGGACATTTTAAATTTTGCTTCTATGTGTGAAACGAGAAAAATTGTCATTACTTTCATAAAACAAACCAGAAACCGTCCCGGGCCTAGGCCCAGATAAAGAAAATTATTTATAATACAACAGTGTTAGCCTTTAGTTCCATTAGGCTATAGGACTACATTCAATTAATGCTAACATTACACGTTTGACAAGCCCTCGGCCTCTCCTAGGCAACCCTAGACCTGCACGACCTTGTTCAGACACACATCCCGCACAAATAACTAGTTTTGATTACTAAAAGCCTAATGCAGATAGACAATAGTATGATAGTCCACCAACTTGAATTGCTTTGTTCGGAAATCGGAGTAACTGAGAGATTTGCGGAAGAAAGACTGTTTTTCTTCAATAATATCGAGAAATCGCCATCTTGCGGTTTTGATTTTACACCGCTTGTTAACACAAAGGCTGTTAAATTTAAGGGTACGATACATTTAGACGGCGGTGGGTTTTTCCCTATTCAAGGTAGCTTATTAAATTGTCATGCTCCCCACGGCCTTACTGTGTGTCTAGCGCTCAGCTTATATTATGTCATTGGGGAAAACTATTTAAACTCTTTGGTGACAAATAATACACTGCTTCTTCGAAAGTATTTTGATTACTTCTAGGTGGCAGTGCATTAGAAACTTCGCGCGTCTTTTCGTTGCCATGGCAACGTTACTTTTGTTATAATGTAATTTCCATTGACACTACTTATCGGATCAAAATAAAATTAACATATTCGTGACCGGACGGACATTCTAAATGATTTGGCCATCTCAGATTTTGTCGCCGTTTAGTTTGAAAAAAAAAACTTTCGATTAACTTAAATGTAACTTTTTAACTTTTTGAACGATTTTGCCACAAAACTAATGGCATTCAATCGAGAACGAAGCTTGTGGATGGTCAAAATTTCAACTCGATCCGAGCCTCCGTTCGAACGTTATGGCGAGACATACAAACAAACAAACAAAAAAAAAAAAAAAAAAAAAAACAGTGACTAATTTTTCCGGCAGAGTCAAATGGAAACGCTCGCTTCGCTCGCTTAATTAAATATTAACATTTACAATGTGTTTGGAAGAAAATTTTATATATCGTGAATAGTTGCATTTGTGCAGAACCAATGTGGATCTTATTGTGTTTATTAAGTGTTGGACGGTAGTTCCATACTATTCTGGCGGGAAACATAGTAGATCTTAGTAACTTTGACGAGTGTCGGCCTGTAGAGAATGTGGATTCCGACCTTGACCCATCCAGTGCTAAGCACTGTGTGGTGGCCTTTGGGGAACAATCATTTGCAACAGAAATAGAATTCTATAAAAAGAGCTTATTGGCACGGAACAATATTAGAACGTAAATTAAAAACTTATGACCATGGCTACAACCTGATGATGTGAGGAAGGTTCACCCGAAATTTCGTTTTTAAGTAAGAAGTGGCCTTGGTCATAAGTTTTTAACTTACGTTTTAAGAAATAGAGTAACCTACCAGATGCCTGAAGCTACTGATGACGACATTAATTAAGTAAGCGACGACATTTTATTTTAGCCAATACCTACACTCGTTAGGCTGAGCGTTCTCTTTTTGTGGGCTCCTAGTTGGGATTTTATTTGCTATTCTATTTATTTATTTAACGTCTATCCTAATCAGTTCAAAAAACTTATTTACAAAGGAGGACAATTTAAATAAACGGAGTGTCTCGTCCCACGATCGTGGCTGCTGCTGAAAACCTCAGACGCAACGGTCGTGGGATGTAGGTATTTCCCTAGATCCCACGGTGGTAATTTAACATGGTGTTTTCAACATACGACTGCATGGGTAGTAAATGGGGTTTCTAGTTGGAAATAACCAATATCATTGTATAAATAGTGTTCAGCACATATTTATGTACTGTATTATGTTTTATTCATACGTTTTTAACAATAAAATACGTTAAAAGAAGGTAAAAAACCTAGCACAATATGCATTCGCGCGCGGGATTTAAACGCTTACCACGTAAGTATTAACAAAAATAAACAACTTTTACAACAATTTAAGAGAATTACGCATGTTATTATGAGAACCACGAGGTTTTCTCATTTACACATATTAAACCACGATATTTACCACTCTTACAACAATCAATCTACTTACAAAAACTAAAACTATAATATATCACCTATTAATGTGTCTCTATATGCAAAAAAATCGGGATGCTTGTAATTATTATAATTATTTCAAGATCCACTAGTCATTTATTTAACAGTTCAATAGATAACTTAGTACAATTTTTTTTAAATTACGTTTATTCATCTTTGTAAAACGTGCAGAACTCGTTCCCGCAACTTTTATTGGTTCAACTAAATATTCCTATGTCGGCAATGGTTTAAACCGTAAATTTTTCGAACATTTGTTATCTCATGGGTTCATATTTAAACTTGTTAATGAAATTTTAATATGAAGCCCGACATAAACTTCTGAGTTACAATCATTAACTTCGGACTTCTTCTTTATTAGTATGTCACCTTGTTCTAACATCACTATCTCAAGTCGGTTTGAAGAAAAGTCTTCGTCTAATTACGTGTAAAAGTGTGAAACACACTGGCGCATTCTGCTGATGCAACCTACACAAACAATAAGTGTTAAATTTAGAAAACCATTAACAGGAAACCCATGAGAAGTTGGTCTCTGGGGTGAGCATGATGTGGTCGGTGTGCGTCCCGTCGGGTCTATTAACTTGGCACAACCACCAATGAAATTTTGACTTACGATATGCTGTGAATTTTGCACAAGCACAAAAAAGTTACGACAACTTCATTTTGGCTGAGCCAAGTTAATGCTAGAACAACCAAAATGGATTTTCATGTCAAAACCTATGCCATATTTTTGCACACTTTTTGCACAATTTTTGACAACCAATTTCGATTTATGCCAACAGCACAAAAAATTTACACAACTTCTTTATGGTGAGCCTTTAATGGTTTTTTTGTAAAAAAACAAATTTTGTGAAAAACTTATACCATATTTTTGCCCACATTTTGGCCAAAATTTTGACAACCAATTTTTGATTTTTGCACAAGAACAAAAAAAAACTTACGACAACTTCTTTTTGGGTGACCAAGTTTTTTCGAAAAAATAACGAATTAAATGTGAAACCTTTTGCTATATTTTTGCAATTTTTGCAAAAATTTTGCTAAAACCAATCTCAATTTTTGCAAAAGAAACCCAAAAAAAAACTTACCAAACCCTTCTTTTTGGGCTGACCCGAGAAAATGGTTTTCGTAAAATAACGAATTCATGTGAAAACCATCCCAAATTTTTTTTAGCACATTTTTTAAGTCCGAAAACCCTTTTCCCCCCCCCCCCCCCAAAAACATTTTCGCTCCAAACCATTGATAATTTTGCACCCAAGCCCCGAAATTTTTTCACCCCAAAATTTTCGAAGATACCCCGACCCCATATTGCGATTGACCCCTAGCGAATTTTGATCAAAATTTTGTGAAATTTTGCACCCCAATACTTTCGGGGAACACCCTTTTCAAAAAGGGGAGGCTAAGTTTACATGATCCCCCTTTATGCGTTTTTTCCATCAAAACCATGTGCATAATTTGCCCCAAAATAAGCACAATTTTAAACCCCAAGCCCCCCGAATTTTTTGCACATTTTCGGAGATGCGGTCTTTTAAATGGGGGGACCTCCAAAAGCGAATTACAACTAAAAACCTTTTTCAAAAAAAAACTCATGTAAAAAAACTTGGAAAACGTGTGTTTTAAGCTTGCCCTTCCCCCCCCCCCCCCCCTCCCCAAACCAAATAAAAAACAAAAAAATCATGTATTTATTGCACCCAATATGCCCCATTTTGCCCCCCTTTTTTATTTTTTCCACTCGCTTCCTTTTTGTGAAGAAAAAATTAATTGGATTCCCTTAGAAAAAAAATTTCCAAAGTGGGAGAACCAAGTAAATACTTCTTGTAAAATTCATTTTGGAGTAGTGAAATTTGGTCCAAATTACAGCTAAGTATGCACTCCTAATTGACAGGGCCCGATTTATGCACCCTTTAACTGTAAATCTACGTGAGAGAAATACAAAATTAATAACAAAGAAAATTGGTTTTCCAAAGTAGGGAACAAAGAAAACTTTTTTTTCAAAATTGTAACAGAATAAAAATAACTGGGCTCTAAAAAGTTTCACAAATTCTTCTGAAATAGAAAAGTCTTGTTTTTTCACCCCTATATATGAAATAAATAAACACAAAGAATTCAATTCCCAAAGAAGGATGTTTATCAAAATATGTTCAGAAGTCAAAATGACTGGGCTAAAAATTAGCACATGAATACCCTCTCAGAATTTGATAAGTCCTGTTTTTTGACCCAAAAACTATAGAATAACGGGGATGACTGGAAAAAAAAACAAATAAGAATTCGATTTCCAAGGACGTCCGTTTTTAAACCCCCTTTACAGAAGTCAGAATAACTGTCGTCTAATAAATATAAATGATTTTTTGAATTGCGAACCCTGTTTTTTGCCCCCCCAAAAACTGTAGAATCTAAGGGGGTAAATTTGAAATAAATAAATAAGAATTCGATTTCTTAAGTAGGATAGTTTTTCAAAATATTTAAGAGAATTAAAAATTACTGGGCCAAAATTTAGCAGCTATAAATGCTCTCTAAAATGGCCAAGCCCGATTTTTGGCCCCCTAAACTAAGAAACTTTAGAAAAGTAAAGAAACTAAGGAAGTGCCGTCATCAAACTAATTAATCAAACTTCCTGTTGATATTATTATTCGTTTGGGGAACAATCTGAAAAGTTGTTTGTGTAAGCGGTTTCGCGCAACACTTGGCATTTATATAGTGTGTTTTGGGGTTGTAGGCAATAAATCAGGGGAAATGTGCTATAAAAAATAAATAAATTTTATTTAGAGTCTACCCACTATTATAAAACTGTTTTTAGTGGGGGTTTTTAAACAAAGCGACTAACCCAAACCCCTGCGGCCCCGCGCAATCCGGTGAGCGATAAAAAACCAAAGTTGAATAAATCATAAATCATCATAATTTAAAAAAAATGTGTACTGAACATTTACTTTTCCTTATCTCTAAAGTCGTATAGCTTAGAGTGGGTCGAAGGGTTTTTACCCCAATAAACACCCCCTACTTCCTAAGCCCTGATACATTTTTCATACATTTATCTGTGTTCATACTTTTATGATATTTTTTTAATGATTATTGGATGAGCTACACTACCTTGAAAAAAAAAATGGGGAATTTTTTTTTTTTTTGCTTTTTGTTAACATGTTTCCCCGGCTAAACCAATACTCCAATTGCAATAAAATTTTTTTGGGGGCCCTTTCGAAATCTTTAACTTAAACTCCCATTTTTTTGAGTGCAATCAAAAAATTTTTCTCATGAAAATCGAAATTTTTACGTTTTTTTTCGTTTTTAATAAATTTTTTCGACTTATAACACCTACATGCTTTATCCGATTGAATGTTTTTTTTCACAGAATCTTAATTTTATGAATTAATATATTCGAGTGAATTTGAGCGCAATCCAAAATTGTTTTTTAAAAAAATCGCAATTTTTAGATTTGTTTTAATTTTTAAAATTTCTTCGATGAAAACACCTAATGTTTTATTAACCGATTGTAATTATTGTATCACAAAACCCTTAATTTTTAGAATTTTTATATTCGTGTAAAATTTGAGGCAATAAAAAAAATTTTTTTATAATAATTGAAATTTTTAAACGATTTTGTTTTTTTTTTTTAATTTCTTGACTTATAACACCTACATGCTTTTCCTTTGTAATAATTTTTTCACAAAACCCATATTTTTATGATTTGTGTATTCTGTGAAATTGAGCGTACTCGAATAATTATTTCTTATGAAAATCAAAATTTTTAGTTTTTCGTTTTTTAAACAATTACGCCATCCAAAACGCGCCTGAAAAAGCGTTTGTAAAGCTTCTTGTTTTTAACTTTGAATCAGCACTAATTCTATTTTTACATCAGGCCCCTAGTGAAATTCAAATTAAAAAAGTGGAATTGTAAAAGTTTCTCTGGCACCTTTAGCCAAATGTGAGTATATGAAAAATTTTTTAAGCTTGGAATCTGGTTAATTTAAATTTAAAAGCGTTCTCTCAAAATTCAAATTTTTTTTATTAATAATTGTAGGTTTATAAAAGGTATTTAATGGTTAAAAACAGCTAGCCATCTCAGGACCAATTTAAAAGAAATTTAAATGAATGCATCGAATTAAAATTAATACAAACCTACATTTTTGTAGGATACCTGCTGTAGGGGTATACCATCAGATTTAAAGCTGTGACCCTGATAATAGGAATATTGCGGATAGGCGATTGTGAAGGGGTGTCCCAGGTGTTTGAGAGGACTCATCCCCTTTCATTCGCATTAAAGGCTGGGGAAAACCCCGGAAAAAATTCATTTAGGATTGCCGGGCTCGAGGGATTCGAACCCGAAACCTCCCGAATCGAGTCTCGGCTTAACGCTCGAGCCAACATGTCGGTGAATCTATTATGACGGCTATAATTGCCAAGTCGTGAAGATTTAAGCCAGTCTCGAATTTACTAACAACAGTATTTTTTAAAAAAAAAAAATTTTTCGAAAGGGCAAAATACAGTTTTTTTCAGTGTGATTTAGATTGGAGGATGCTCTTCAAAACAGCGAGAATTGAATGTTTTCCTAATAGTCCAATGACGGCGTGTCAATATTTGGTTTTCCCCGGCCCTGTAGTAGAGTGTTTAACAGCATTTTGATGGAATTTGCACTTTTGAGAAAAACATGAAAATTCTAGCATAGCTTGTAATACATAAAAGTCAATTTTGATGTGGGGGAAGTCGATTTGACCTCTGGGGTGCTAGGGCAAATTCAAAATGGCCCCCACTCTACGACCCCAATGATTATACACGCTTAACTTCAAATTAGTAAAAAAGCCTTTTAGGTGTGTTTTCAATTAAAATTGGGGTGGCCATTCAATAGTCACACTACGTGTTTGCAGGGCAAAACAAAGGTAATTTTGCCCAAAAAGGGGTTAACAAAACAAATGCATAATCGTTTGTTTTCTACCTCATTTTAGAGAATATTACCCCCAAATTGGTTTTTTGTATCACGAAGGGCCCCCAGAACCAACATAGCCCAAAAATGACCCCGCTGAGAGGCAAATCCAAGATGGCCGTATTTTTACCGGCTAAGATTATACCCCTACTTGGGGACAATTTGAGTAGAAAAGGGCCCTTTTTAAGGGGCATTTCCAATAATATTGAGATGCCCCTTTTTTGGTAACAATCGGTGGTCTCCCAAAAAGAAGGTCAAGGGCAAAAGGGCATGATGACCAAAAAGTTGAACAAAAAAGCACAAAATTTTTTTTTTTCACGTCTTTAAGAGAATATCTATACCTCCAAATGTTTTTTTTTTAAAACACGATGGCCCCCAAGATGACCAACATAGCCCCAAAATGACCGCGCCGAGAGATCAAATCCCAATAGGCTCCATTTTACCGGTCTAAGATCATTCACAGTTGCTAAGGGGCAAATATTTTGATGCAAGGGGTAATTCCTATTTAAAAAGGTTTTTTTTGCCATTTAATTTGGGACATTTTTGTGACGCCCAAATAAAGGGAATTACACTAAGGTCAAAGGCATAGGTAAAGACGTCGTAAATTTACTCGAATCGATTGTATAACTTATATTTTTTTTAAGAACATAATTTTTCAACAATTCCAAACAGAAGACAATGCCGTGCACTTGAGGCAGCTTTGGCAATCTAATCTTCAGTGCAGCCTTTCTTAAACCTCAGTGGATCAGTTCAGGCATTAAACGATGCTTCAGGGGGGAGTAGTCCAAAAAGACCCACCCTGTCTTTTTTCCTTCGCCAGCCCCAGTTGTAGAGATCTGGCAAAACTGGATCCTTTTCAATGCCTGGGTTTCCAAAATTGGCCTAGTAGCAAGTGCGTTAAGTGCTCTGGAGGGGTGCCTTGGGTTTGGGGGAAAATTTCTATCGATCGAGACTTTATGTGAAGGTTTTTCCTGGGACCCCTTTACCTCCATGATGTCACTAGTTTGATGTACTCGCATAAAAAATCGCAATGAGGGAGAAAAGGGTGAAAGGAAAGAGGAAAAGGGGGGGTCCTTCTTCTGTCTGCCAAAAAACTGGAAAGACTTCCTTCGAGTCAAAGAAAAAAAAGTAAATTGTTGCTTTTGTCTCACGAAACGTCCATCTTCCCTTTGTTTAGGGAAGGAAAATTTTTGCAACAGAGGCAGTGGAGTTTCTGCATTCCGCTGTTCACACTTTGGGCCCCCTAGCTCCCTGTTCGCCGAGGAAGCCCATATCCGTTATTACTGATTTGGGAGATCCGTGCAAAAAGGGGGGTAAGAAGTTGACCATTTGATCGGACACTGATGTGGTAGTACTGACTATAGCCCATTCAGTAAAATAGCTCCGATGATTGTGGTTGCATTGGTCGGATCAAACTTTCGGTACTAGTGTCTACGAAAAGGTTTTCCGAGTGAATCGGCACAATGCCGACTTTCCGTCTTTCAGCTCTCACCGGGTGTGATTGTTCCGCATTCGGGTAGAGGAAAAAGACTGCGGGGAAACTGGAGTCTTTCCCGACGTCAAAAAAGCTTTCCATGAATCCCATTTTGCCAAATGAGTCAGTCAAGAGTCGAGTCATTGATTTAGCGATTTTTTGGCTGATGTACGATGAACTATGACACATGGAGGTAATGGTGCCAGGAAAAAGCTCTTTACACAGAAGTCTCGTCGATGAAAAAATTTTTTTCCCAACCCAAGGGAGCACTCCAGCAGCACATTAAGCGCACTTCTACAGGCCAACTGTTTAAAGGGATTGATAAAGGTCCAGATTTGCCAGATCCCCACAACTGGGGCTGGACGAAGGAACAGCACTCTTTGGACTTACTCTCCCTGAAGCATCAATTCGAGCCATGAACACTGATCCACGTGGCTGTAAGAAAAGGGTACAGGACGAGTAGATGGCCAAAGCTGCACTCAAGTGCACGGCATTGTGTTTGTTCTGGGGATTGTTGACAGAATTATGTTCTTGAAAAAAATATAAAATTTACAACGATTCGAGTAAAAATTTTCGACGACTTTACCTATGACCCTTTACCCTTGTTAATTTCCCTTTTGTTTTTTGGCGATCACAAAAATGTCACCAATTGAATGGGCATACCATATTAAAAGGAAAATTTCACCCTTTCATCACAAATTTGCCCCTTAGCAAATGTGAAAAAAAATCATTAGACCGGGAAAAAGGCAGCCATATTGGATTTGTCTCTCGGCGCGGGCATCTTGGCTATGTTGGTACTTGGGGGCCCTCTGATTTTAAAAAAAAAATTTGGAGGTAAGAGTATTCTCTTAAATGACGTAGAAAAAAAAAAATTGTGCAGTTTTTGTTCAACTTTTGGTCAACATGACCTTTTACCTTGACTTTCATTTTTGGGGACCACCTGATTTTACCAAAAGAATGGGCCCTCTCAATATTAAATTGGAAATGACACCTTAAAAGGGCCCTTTTACTCTAATTTCTAAAACCCAAACTGGTGTGTATAATCATTTAAACCGGTAGATAGCGGCCATCTTGGATTGACCTCTCAGCGTGGTCATCTTGGCTATGTTGGCTCTTTTCGGCCTTCATGATACAAAAAACATCATTTGAAGGCCCGATATTCTCTTAAAGAGGGAGAAAACAAACGTTGTGCTGTTTTTTTTGTTCCCTTTTTTTTCAAAAATTGACCTTGACCTTTACTGGGAAAAAAGTGAGTGTCATATTTGAAAGGGCATCCCAAAAATAATTTAAAATGACACTTAAAGGTTTATCTACACTATTTGCTTCCCAAGTTAAGCGTGTATAATCATTAGGATCGTAGAGTGGTGGCCATTTTGAATTTGACCTCTCAGTATCCTCAGAGGTCAAATCTGACTTCCCTCCACATCTAAATATGAATATATTGGTATTAGCTAGCTATGCTAGAAGTTTCATGCTTTTCTCAAAAAGTGCACAATTTTTCAGCTTAACAGCTCTACTAATGCGTCTATAATGAGTTTAAATTGGCTACCGGATTCAATTTTTTTTAATTAAAAATATAATTTAGAATTCATATTATTATTATTTCGAAGATAAAAATCGGATGACATCCTCCATTTGTACGTAAGTGCCGTATCTGTCGGTAAAATACATCAAATTGAACGTTATCAAAGCTGAAGACTGCAGTTGGTATTTGTGGGTGTGCATTCTTTAGTATCATGTGATTTCGCGCCTATTTGAACTGACCAATGAGAAGCGCGAAAAGGGGTAACACACGTCACACTTTGCATCCGGTGCTAACTGCCGCTCGTTACTCATCAACATCTAGCCTGTCTGGAAGTGTCGCCAGAATCACCTATCAATACTACAGTGACTTCAAACTGTCAATAAGGTAAGACTAGACATGTCTCTTTTACAAATAAAGTTACCAGTAAATCTAACAAAATTTTAACAATCAGCTGTACTACTTAGTACTTAGAACGTGAAATTCTCAATTAACTCGAGGTAGGCTTTTAGGTGTCACGGGCGGCCATTTTGATTTGCCTTCGGATACTTTTTTCGAATGGGTATGTAAGTAAGGCCAATTACTACTAGTTAAGTGATAAGTTTAATAATACCTATGTTCATGTCAAACCACGCTAATCACAGATTAATGTATTCATCCTTAAATAAAGATTATAAATACACTAGTCATGATTTTCACCTTGAATTGCCTCGCTTTGATTTTATCCGAAATCCTGTTATAATTATTAATTACTCTCGCGTGCTACAGTTTTCAACATTTGGCATTTGGCTAATAGGCCTAAGTTTTGAAAAGTCAAGATTAGAATTAGGCCCAACATAATGAAGAAGCCGCATCCATTCATTCACGTAAAGAAACTGCATGCTTCTGTGTTCTAAGGTCCTCTTGATATGGTAGGTCACAGGTTCGAATCCCACACCGACATTTCTAGATAAGTTTCTTCAAGACGTTCACAACTGTAAGAATATTCCGATCGATGTCATTACGGATGCACAACACACGTATACATTTGGCTCTTCCTAGTATATTCTTTTGCTTCATTATATTTTAACATCATATACATTTCCGTCAAGTTTATATTCATTTTGTTTCACGTTCTTGAGAAAATCTATTCTTTTGGAAGCTGTTTTCTCTCCCTTATCGGTCCAATTACAATTAATTGGAACAAGGGTAGTATGACGGAATGGCTAATTTTGCCCCAATTTTTTTTGTTGTTGTTCAAAACCATGCAAAATCTCTAGTAAATTAAAAATATACACGCGGAAACCCACTTTTAACGACAATTTCCAAAAAAAAAACATGACAAAACGTAGCGAGGAGTGACGCGGCCTATAGGTCTAGGCCTACCTGCTGAGATGTTGTGCTCACTGCAAATAACCTTACAAGAACATAATTAAAAAAAAAAAAATAGAATCATCACGTTTTTTTTGTTATAGTAACAAAAAAAACTTCAAAACCTTTAACGTCGCTATTTTAAACGAAAGTCCTTTTGTGGTGAAAGTCATTTATATTTAAAATAGCGACGTTAAAGGCTTTGTAGGTGGAGTATTTTAGTGAAAAAGGTTGGTAGGCCTAGTAAGTAAAATCAAGACGTTACTACAAACATGGCGACCAAATGACAGTGACATGAGCGAGTGTTTGTGTTCAATCTGTGTTCACTATTCTATATAATTGGTATATTTTCAGAGTGATTAGTAAAAATAAATCGTTAATAATGAGTTCTTCATTTATTTCTCATTTGAAGTTGTTTTTATTGTTTTCTTTGGAAAAACAGTGTTGAAAAGTTAGACCACACCAACTGAACTAGTACCAAAACAACCGCTTTAAGCAAACTAAAAGTGATTAAATAAGTCCAGAAACTACTTTCCGCGGCCAAAAACCAAGTAAATACATAATAATATTCAGTTAGAAAAAGGAAAATCATAAATTTAATACACAAATAACATTTCCGTCAAATTACCCTTATACCCAATTAAATAAATAGTTAAATAAATAAATAAACACACACACCACTATCTTGAGAAGTAACACAATGTATTTTGCATCGTATCCTACAACACCAAAAATCCAAGTTGCTGGGTTTTCTGCACAGGCAAGCTGAAATCTCACTCTCTTAGTACCGCACGGACTAACTCGATCTAATCCAATACACAAGCGATAATCGCACTATGTACAGCACAGCTGATTTTGTTTACATGTCAACGCAGGCTTGAACACTTACATTTTCGATGAGGGTAGTAAATAAATAATAATAAGTAGGCCTAGTTTGAGCAGTGAGCCTTGAAGTTCAGTGAGTCACATGCAATGAGTGAACACATTTATTGTAGGTTACAGTTTGTTGATAAAAGAAGGGTAGAATGCAGTCGAGTGAACTGGAGTTTTGTTATTGTGATTTCTCAAGATACCTAGCTGTATTCATGCATTGTTGATATAACACGAGTGAAGATTGATTGTGTACCAGATCGCAGTCTCGATTACCCAATTCGTTAGATTGAAAGAGTGTAGTGTGGATCTTACCAACTCGATATAGTAGTGTTTACTTATAGGGCCTCCCTTACAAGTTACAAGTATGATGTGTTTTGTCGCCATCATTTCTGTGTTGTGCCTTATTGAATCGTTTCTGCGTGTGTTATATACAATGTTTACTAATTGTGTTTCAATGTATGTTATCCTTACGTTCCGGAAGGCCTAGGCCTGGTGTAATGTCATTGTGTGACGTTTTGCTGTTCGTGTCTTCAAACATTAATTTTGCTTTACAAATTTCATTTGTGATAGATTAGCCACTATAGTTATTTTGGTCTCAAACTGTATTTGTGAACATTATTTTGTTGATTTTATTACTACTCTATGATAATTTCGATAAATATTTAGTTAT
>JAMZAV010004853.1:0-48405 GCA_024449915.1 Sweltsa coloradensis
ATAAGGCTAATACTCCAGTCCTTATTCAGTGAAAAGTGGAGAAAAAGGTTAAATCAGCTTTATAATTCAAGTAAATAATGAGATCCCACTTTAAAACGTAATCATTGGACAGAAATATTTTTTTTTAAAAGGCTCATCCATCAACGCGAATGGAAAAAGTGTTCTCGAAGTGGCCTATAGTTAATTAATAATGGTGAAGGTGCTGGCTAGTGGGCTCGTGAATATCCTAACTTAATGGGGGCTAAGCCCACCTTCCCCCCTAGCCCCAAAAACATTATGTATCAATATCAATCATCCTTCATGAAAGAGAATGTCAACAAAACATGCTCGGTATGTTCAGTTTCTCTCTTTCCTAATGTATGTTGATTCGGGAAGACCCGGGTTCGAATCCCGTCGAGAGCACTGGAGGTTTTCCCCGAGATTTTCGTCAGTCGCTGGGGGACAATGATCAGCGTCGACCACCTTGTGTGCACAGGCCTTGCACAACGAAAGTACACTTCACACGAGGTGGTCGAAGATATGGCCCATCTCAAATACGCGCACTCAGGTGTTGATGATTTCTGCTGTACGGTTGGTAATTTTATTACCAAATTTTGCATTATTGTTAGTAAAGTAATTTAATAAGGATATCCGGTTGGCATTACGAGACAAAATGGGGGAAATTCCCACCAAACTGCGTTTATGTACGATAAAACCAAATTAACCTACGCGTTCATATTGATTTAAACGTTGATATAGTATGAAAATTTAAGTTTAAAAAACTATTGGCCTACACTTTAAATAAATTCCCGAAATTGACCAAGATGGAGTAAATTTTGGGGATTTCACTAATTTGTAATTCAAAATTAATTATTGGATGAGCGTAGCGACTAGCGAGCGAAGCGAAGATTACATTTCACTACACTAGAGAAAAAAACCGGAATGTTTTTTTTTGTATTTTTGGCTTTTTGTTAACACGATTCCGGCTAAACCGATACTCCGATTGCGATGAAATTTTATGGAGACCTTTATTTTGTGAATAGGTATATTTGTGTGAAATTTGAGCGTAATCAAATAATTATTTTTCACGAAAATCGCAATTTTACGCTTTTTTAACATTACGCTCATCCAACAACGCGCCTGAATAAGCGTTTGCGAAGCTTCCTAGTTAATATTTTTGATTACAAGTACTGGATATCATAGTCTTTTCTTTATTGATGTTAGTGTGAATTTTGACAACGGTGTTATAAACCGTTTACCAGAAGAAGAAAAAAACAGAAAGCTGAGCGCCTAAACTCGTCTCCGGCTCACAGCCTTCGGACGTCCCTTCGTCCTAACTCCATAGGACTACCTGGTACCGAAGAGGGATGGCCAGGTTTCTCGCGAAAATTATACTACAACTTATTTAAATTATTTCCATGTTATATTTTTAATTTACTATTTGAGAATTATATTATCCTCTTTGTTGTCTCATTATTCACTGTTTTAACTTGGATGTGGAATCGTGTCCAGCTTGATTGATCGGTGTTTCCTTCTTAATCCTTGCAGACTCATTGTCCATGGATATAAACTTTCTAAATTATATCCGGGTAAAAGATAGTTTTTTTCAATTTGACCCAATTTTAATAAGACCCCGAATATTGCATTCAATAAAATAAAAATAAAGAAATAAATTCGTGTTTATATACCCACTCAGTCACAGAACTGAGTTTCAGTATGGACATTAATTAAAGCCTACCAAGCCAACCCTGTAGGCGCCGACACCTTCGACGAGCGAAGACCAAGTTGATACCGGCATATTAAAGTAGAAAACGCCGATCAACCAATGCTACACGATTTTTATTATTGGATGAGCTTAGCGAGCGAAGCGAAGATTCCATTTCACTACACTGGAGAAAAAAATCCGGAATGTTTTTTTTTCTTTTTTTTCTGTATTTTTGTGTGTCTGTTAACACGATTCCGGCTAAACCGATACTCCAATTGCGATGAAATTTTATGGAGGCCTTCGAAATCTCTGAACGAAGAACTGCCACGTTTTTGAGCGCAATCAAAAAATTCTTTTTCATGAAAATCGCAATTTTACGATTTTTCCGATATTAAAAAAAATTCTTATAACGCCTACATGCTTTATCCGATTTTAATGATTTTTTCACAGAACCTTATTTTATGAATTTATGTATTCGTGTGAAATTTGAGCGCAATCAAAAGACTATTTCTCATGAAAATCGAAATTTTACGTTTTTTTTCTTTTTTAAAACAATTCTTTGACTTATAACACCTATATGCTTTATCCTATTGTAATATTTTTTTCACAGAACCTTAATTTTATAAATTCATATATTTGTGTAAAATTTGTGCGCAATTGAATAATTATTTCTTATGAAAATTTCAATATTACGATTTTTTCCTTTTTTTAAATTACAATTAATTAAAAAAATTTAAAATTTAGGTTAATTTTCCATTTAATTTAATTTAATTTAAAAAAAATCTTCAATTTAGTAATGATTTTTTCACAGAACAACAGAAAATCCGCATAACACATGGCAGCCCAATGCACCAATTACGCTCATCCAACAACGCGGCGGGACTTAAGCGTTTTCCTAGTATTATTTAACTTATATTATGTTATAAAGAATAATTGTCAAAGTCCAAAAAATAGTATTTCATTATTGGATGTGCGAAGCGAAGACTTCAATTTCACTGCCCCCCCCCCCCCCCCCCCCCCCAAAAAAAAATTAGATCGGGTGTTTTTTTTCGTTTTTTTTTCTGTTCGTCTCTACCGGGCAAACGGAATATGCGATCTTGATGAAAATTTGGGGGACCTTTGAAATCTCTGAACTTAGACCTGCCACGTTTTTGGGTACAATCGAAGAAAATATTACTCTTGAATATCGTACTTTTACGATTTTTTCCGATTTTTAATGCGATATTTTAGTTACATTTGGGCCGATTCTGACCAAACGGGTGGGGCTACAACGTTCATATTTTACATGGACATTAAGGTAATGGTGATGTAGTACCTTTTGAAAGAAAAATTTGAAAAAGTTAGCCAGAATCCATAGAAATAAATGTTTTAAAGTATTTTCAGGTGCAAAATAATTAACTAGTAACTATAGAAACTTGACAACAAACACCTCTACAATGCGTACAAAAAGCAAGTCTTCGGGTCTCCAGATATTTTGCATTCTATTAATTGGTATTACCATAGCAATAAATACTACTTTATAAAAAATTATCCTTATTTACAAAAAATGATTTTGCAATGGAACTTGTAGTAAAGAGATCCCACGCATACTAAAAACTTAAAAAAGCTTATCCATCAACGCGGCTAAAAAAAAAGCGTTCGCGAAGCGGCCTAGTTGTATTTACATTCTTCTTACCTGTAATGCACACAGCAATTACCGATGCCACCAGAACTTGGGTAACTTTCATAGTTGGATGTCTAAATGACAATGAACCTCACTATGAACTGATAGCAGGCTATCATCGTAGCTAGTTCTACACAGCACTCAAGAAAACACTTGAGATTTTGATTCAGTGAAGTAGCCTAAATCAAAGGTTATTATCCACGGTACGGGAATAGTCATAACATCTGGCGTACGTGACAATAATGACAGGAGTTTGATTTTTGAGAGTGACATCTGTTATCTTGGTTATCTTGGTGATAAGATGCGTGCGCGTGGATGAGACGTGAGAATGTAGTTATCCCCCGCGAGCTGCTAGCAAATAAAATAAATAACATATTATAATAAAATTATAATAAAAATAAATAAATAAATAAATAAATAAAATAATAATAATAATAATAATAATAATAATAATAATAATAATAATAATAATAATAATAATAATAATAATAATTTCTCATTTTTGTGGGAAGCCCGCCCAGGGTGCAATTCATACCCATCTTTGTGAAGGAATGTCCGAGGGCTATTTGAGAGGACTCCAATCGATCGCATTCGCATTAACGACTGAGGAAATCCTCGGAAAAAACCTTCAGTCAGGGTTGCCGGTCTCGACGGGATTTGAACCCGGGACCTCCCGAATCAGAGTCGCGCGTTTAACGCTTTAGCCATCACTGTCGGTGAGTTGCTCATATAATGTGATGTATTTATTTTTGTTCTAGGTAGTGGTGTAATTCAGTATTTACTTACGGTATTCTCTCCTATGGGACAGTACATGGTTTTGAACGTTAGGGGGCTTGGGGGGGGGGGGGGGGGCAAACTAATAGCAGCTAATGCGGTTACGGTGCTGAGCGCCACAGAAATATTTTCGATTCTTAGAATGTGACTGGAATATTGTAACGAATTTTAGGCAAGTTTTTTTTACGTTTGGTAGCCCTTTTCGTACAGTCCCAAAAACCAGTAGCCAAAAACGTGGCAAGTTTCAGTTAAGAGATTTCGAAGGGCCCCTCCAATTTTTATTAAGATCGCATAATATGTTGTTTTCCCGGGTGATCGCGAACAAACAGACAAAATAACAAACAAAAAAAACAAACAAAACAAACAAAAAACATCCGACCTAATTTTTTGGTGGGGCAGGGTGGGACAGTGAAATTGAAGTCTCGCTTCGCTCATCCAATTATTATTATTTATTTAATTTATATGACGAATAAAAAACAATAAATCATACAATATACGGTCAATACAATGTCATAATGATGGTAGTGAGAAATTAGGACAAGCATCCACATGAATGGTTGAGTCTACTTTCTGGACCATTGGCTTACAATGCAGTTTTATAACTTCTGATGTGCATTTAAGTCTATCAGTTCTCGGCTTAGAAATGTAATGAAAAC
Organism: Sweltsa coloradensis; assembly: GCA_024449915.1. NCBI lineage: Eukaryota > Metazoa > Arthropoda > Insecta > Plecoptera > Chloroperlidae > Sweltsa > Sweltsa coloradensis. The sequence goes on from JAMZAV010004853.1 coordinate 4,778, forward strand.
AGGATTTAATTATCAGTAATTAAATAAATTCATATTTAGAGTCTACCCACTCATCACAACTGATTTTCAGATTCTTATTGTTTGGGTTTTGATTCCCATCAATACCGTCATTCAACATATATAATATATTAATATATATATATCAAGGGTACCACAGACGTCATAGTAGAATCCTCAATCGTAAGAACATCGAAACCATTTTCTCCACTGACAGAAAAATCAGCTCCTTTTTGAGAAGTGCAAAGGACTCTGTTCATCTGGAAGAAAGGGGGGTTTATGAGGGTTCCCCTTGTGGCGCCCTGCGATCAAACGTACATAGGCCAAACAGGCAGACGCATAGCAGTGAGGATAAATGAACACTCTAATGCTGTGAAAACAGGTTTGACAAGAAATCAGCCCTGGCTAACATGCTAAAGCTACTCGCATGTGATAGATTTTGACAAACAAAAAACTATTTGTTCCTGTTACAACAGCTCAAGCCACGATTATTCGTGAATTCTGTGGAAATTGAGAAACGGCCGAATAACTGAAACAAAGAATGATAGCCACAAAGCCTCCCTTTTGCTTGGAAACGCACTCATGCCTCGAAATGAGTCCGTGACCTATTAGCCAAATCCCTCAGAGTGTGCAAATTTCAGTTCCATAATTCCAAGCACAAATAACTTTCAAAAGACAACCATCAGGCCCATGACAGAGCCGGACTAAAAGGTTTCACTACAGTAACTGTCTTTTTGTTCTCAATTGCCCACCATCCGTATATTTTTATCGATAGGGACATCGCCGCCCCCGCACCTTTCACGATATGACCTCGCCGCCCCCGCCCCTATTTCTATATAAACCCCCGCCGCCCCGCCCCCTTTCCCAGCCGAGGCTATATAAGGCGGGCGCTGCGTGCTTGCCAACCACTGTGACTCCAACCTCCGTAGAGTCACAGTCAACCTTGAAAATGTCTGACCGTAGTACAGACGAAACGTCGGTGGCGGCCCAGGTTCTTGCCCTGGTTCATCTTATTTTCGTCGCGGTTTCACCCAGATCCTTGTTTTTATCCTATGACGGGCCGCGAAATATATATATATATATATATATTTATTATTATTATTATTTATTATTATTATTATTATTATTATTATTATTTTTATTATTATTATTATTATTTATTATTATTAATATTATTATTATCCCCGCCGTCTGGATGTATGTAAGATCTTAAATTTGTATCTTACATACATCCAGGACGGCGGTGATTATTATATATATATATAAAACTATTATATTATATTATATTATTATAGGTGAAATACTTTTATCGTTGAGTGACTAATTTATCACTCAACGCTATATTATAGTCTCCCAGTAACAAAACATTTTTTGAATTTGCCCGGCTCATAACCGCTTTCGGTTTCGATTTTCGATTAATCGATTATTGACGTTATTCGACTATTTTGACTTAGCGTCTTGTTGATGTTGATGGGATGGTTGCGACCCCACGCCCAAAAACATTAATTTCGTTTTTAGGGAAAAGTGAAAGAAATTTTTTATTTTTTTGGAACTATCCCAGACACATTCCGAAAAAGGCCTAAACATTCATCGTCAGTAAATGCTCAAATTGTGGGGGGTGGGAACCAGCCTAGGGTCCCTAACCTTGTGCTTATGGCAGAGGCCTAGGGCGGTAGGCCGCAGTTGGGGGAACTTCTTCGGTTGGGGGGGTCCAATGTGTTAACACTGCTATATATATTAGAGGAAAAGTAGATTAGGGGAAGGGGAGGGCGCGAATAACAATAATATTGTAAAACGTACGCGCTTCGCGCCCCGCTCCTTCCATTCCCCCTAACCTACTTTTCCCCTAATAGAGCAGTGTTAACAACTTAACAAGTTGCCCCCCCCCCCCCCAACTGCAAAAGTGCCCCTGGGTAAGGCCTAGTTATTAATTGTATTTGTGCTTGGTTGCTTGGGCCTAGGCCTATTTCAGGTTCCGTCTCAATCATTCACGGAAAACTCTAGCTTCTGGAGTGTGTCACTAGACCGCCTGCTTGGACCTAGACCATACCTATGCAAAGAAGTAACTTCACTTTGTAGTAAGTACCTACCTAGGGCAGGCCTACATTTCATAAAAACTGCAGGTTTTTCCTTTTAGGCCTATTTTTATCGTTGGGACCGGCCAACTTTTCATTTTAGGGGAAAAGTAGGGCTAGGTTAGGGGGGCTAGGTGGAGCGCAAAGCTTGAATATTTTATAATATTACGCGCCCGCTCCCCCCCCCCCCACTCCCACCTAACCTACTTTTCCCATCCGAAGACCGTGTTGAAAAGTTGGCCGGTCCAAACTATAAGAGTAGGCCACCGGTCACCGTGGGTGTGACACAAGCAACAACTTAGGCCCTCTTGTCCAGTGGCTCTTACCTGATCAGTGCTCTAGCTAGGGCCTAGGCTCCAGGCCTCCCAGGTAGCTTATTCCCTTCAGACTCTCCATAGGCCTAGGCCTTGGACCTGGTTTAGCCTATATTACTACAGTTGAACGCTGGTTGATTTTAGTGGGTAACCCACTTGCGTTTACATTAAGTTCAATTTACTCTCGTTATCATGTGGTTTTCTACCTTTTCACGCGGAGCGCTGCACGCTTTACTGTCAACCTAACCTACCTACATCTGTACAAAGTGCTAGGAAAATTTAAAAATAAAATAATGTTGGAGTGTAATGCGACAATTTTCCCAATTTAAATTGATTTGAAGCGAGAATCAATGAAAGGGTTGGTTCCCTGAAAAGGCGTCACGGAAGTCAACTAAGTGGGTAGATCTAGTACAATTTTTTTATTTTTAAACCGTCCTTTTTTAACTAGGGTACTCATATAGGGGGTTACGTGAGAAACTCCTGATTTTTTACTTGATCAAAAGCTTATCTAGGTCTTTTAGTTACTTCATTGCGTTTATGCTAAAATTACCCGTGTTTTCGGAACTAACCCGCGTTAGAAAGGGGTTCCCTATGAAACCAGGTTTAGTGCCACTCTACCATACCCCGGCAATGCTTAGTCGTTACCTTTTTAAGCAAAATTTACGACTGCTAAGGCGAAAATATTTTGTTTTGCGATATATTTTTCAATTAGAACTTTTACAACACGTAAGGTTTATGTCATTAATTTCAAAATCCATTCTTAAACAAAACGAATCAAAAATGGGCTGTGTGTGGGTTTGGTGAGAGTTTGAAAAGAGAGAAATGGTTTCTATACGTAGGGGCTGTTGTAAACGACTCGCACTGTACCTTTAAATCCCCCAGCATGCGATGTTAAACAGGGGAAGAAAAAGGGTTAATACTGTTTTAATTTAACATTGCAAAGGGCCCGTCCGCTCAAAGGCAAAAAACTCGCTCCCCCAGCCCTAATTATGCTGCCCTTTTTAAACGCGATCTAAACCCCCTGAAAGCCCCAAATAGTGCGACACCCTAGACAAGTCAATTCCACCCCCAAAAAGACCCCCTGTTTATATAAAAAAAATAGCTTTTGGGCGATTTGGGACGCGGGATAGAAAGAAAGAGGTTAAAATTTCCTTGAAAACTCGCCCATTTAGCAACTCGCATCCATTAAACGCAAAATTTTTACCCACATAACCCCCCCAATCGCCCAAATGTATAGGGGGGGTCAAACAGCCTTTGCAAAAAAACATACCAGGCTAAATCTTTTCTTTCTAATCTCGTAACCTTGGGGGCTTATATAACACCTTGTACAGTGGTAATTGTAGGGGCCTATAATATCACCAAATAAATTTTATTAAACCAATTTTTTACAAAATTGTGGCCTACCCTATTCTTTTTTCTTGACAACCAAAAAAAAAGGGTTTTTGAAAAATGTAAAACAGTGCTCTACAAGATTTATGTGGGAACCTTAATACTGAAAAATGTTTTGTCAAAACAGGGACTGGGTGTTCCTTCATAAAATCTGTAAATTTATCAAAAAGGGTATTTTTTGTGTATTCAGAAAAAAGTAAGAACAATTTTTGATTTTGGATGAGTGAAGGACTTCAATTTCATGACCCCCCAAAAAATTATTGCTAAGGTTTTTTTTTTTTGTTTTTTTTCGCTCTCTACGGGGCAAACGGCATATAGCGATTTTGATGAAATTGGAGGGTACGTTCGAAATCTCTAAATTAGACTTGCCACTTTTTGGGTACAATAAAAGAAATATTTCTCGTAAATTTATAATACTTTTTAGTTTTTTTTTGATTTTTTAGTGAAATATTTTCGTGACATTTGGGCCATTTGAAAAAAGGGGGGGGCTACAACGTTCATATTTTAATGTAGGTCCCCGGACGTACCCTAAGGGTTTTATGAAAGGGGCTTTTGAAAGAAAAGGGTTGAAAAATTTTAGCGAATCCATAAAATAAAAGTTTAATTGATTTTTTTTGAGGTTTATAATAACAATTTTAAAAAGTAGAAAACAATAAAAATTGTTTTAAAATCATCTACAAGCATTACAAAGCATTTCAAAGAAAAAGGGGTCCCACGCAAACTAAAATTTGGCCTACAAAAAAGTATCCATCAACGGCGATAAAAAAGCGTTTGTAAGCTTCCTAGAAATTTAAATTTCACCCGTTGAGTTGACAAATTTTTGAAAAAGGGTTTTTAAAAATTGGGGCCCTAATTTTTGGTGAAGTTTTTGATAAAAATTTTCTTATCTCTTTAACATACACCAGTACCACCATTGAGGCCTAGGTCATTTTTAATATTTCCGTAGAAGTTGTTTTCAAAATTGGCAAAAATCTGTTTAAACGGTGGCCCTATAGAATTTTTGGGGAAAGGGTTTTGAAAAAAATTTAGTTTCGGGAAATACCGCCAAATTTTTTGGAAATTTTTTTGTAAAATCAAGAGCAAGGGGGCCTACTCACAAACAGTTTCTTAAAAAAAAAAGGTAGGGGGACTAGGAGGCCTCCCGGTAGTTGAACATCAATAGGAAAATGAGGCAATTAACAATGGTGATAAACTTGAATTTAAACTACGTCATTTAAATGTATTTTTATTCTATAAAAGATAATTAAAAAATTTTGAAGTTACAAAAACTTAAAAAGATTTTCAATAGGGCCCATATAGGGTAGCCCCATATTGGTAGAATCAAAAAAAAAAAAAAAATAATGTGATGATAAAAATAATCAAGTTTTTTAATTTTCCCCTTTGCTATTTATAGGGCCTAGGCCTATAATCAGGGTAAATATTTCTGAAAAAAGAAATATATTATATATAATATATATATATATATAATATATAATATATATGCGTCTTTTTCTTTAGCAATTAATGGAAACTAGGGGAAAACTTCCATATGCCGAACCCATATGGGTCCGTTAAGAACATCCGTATAGCGACACCCGAAAAAATATCTCCCGGACTTTTTGAGCTGAACCCCCTGCTGCGGCCAACGGCTGACGGGATGGCGGGGCCGGGCCCCAAAGGGTCAGGAGATGTGGGGGGGAGCTTGGGAGAGCTAACGAGTGAGGGGGGGACCCCCAAAACAGCGCAATGGAACTGGTGGGAAATCCTAAGATGGGCGTTACACATACGGACGTGTTGATTTCTTGAAAAAACGTGGCTCGTTTATTCTCATTCTCAATTTGAGTCATCAATAATCGGGGACGTCAGAAGCAATTACGAAGGGTCCCGATCGAGACGAGAACGGGAAAGAAACCAAGTAAACCAAAAAAACCCCACCCTTTTTATTCTTTTTACCTATTAAAAAATGGCGGCCCCTGGGGACGCAAACAAAAACTTCCAAATAGTTGAGTAACCAAATAATTATTAAATTAATAAATATAGGGCCAAAAGTAAATTAATAGTACCCATTTTAAATTGATATGGGGAAAAGTTATGTAAACACTTTAAAGTACTGTTAAGTCGCAATCAGTCTGGGCCCCCTGAGTGTCAATCCACGGTTTAAATTTTTTGTTTTGATGTGATAGCATTGTTGATACTCCCATCGAAAAACCCCCGAAATTACACTTCTAGTAATGAACCGACACTGAGAATGAGAATAGATGAGAACATTTCAGGACAGTCCTACGTACCCTGCCACAGCGGGGAGACGAATTTGTTTCGAGTTCAATTTTGGTTTGACTTTAGTATAGGCTACTGACATTCAAACAAATTACCAATTCTACTTCGATTGGAAAGGGTTGACAGGTTAACAAAAAAAACCCCTTCCACAAAAATTGTAAAAGACAAAACTAGTCATGGGGGGGCCCGAGGATTTTTTCCAAGAAGGGGCAACATTCGGGGGTAATGGGGGCCGGGGGGGAACAGCCCCCCCAAGGAGCCCTACGGGGGGGTTTAACAAAATATTTTTCAATACTTTATAAAAAAATTTGTGTGTTAATTTAAATAATTTATCTGGTGTAAAAGGGGTTGTGAGTAAGGGTTTTTTTTTAATACGTTACACCGAATTTCTGTTTTTAAAATAAGTTATTAAAATTAAAATTCAAAAATTTTTCCTGGTTTTTCCTGCACCAACGAACAAACAAATAAAATATCCCAAAAAAAAAATTCATAAATTCCCTGAAATTCCCAAGGGGGGGCAAGGCCCCCCCCCCCCCCCCCCCCCCGGCGCCCATGAATCTAGTATGGGCCCTTTTTAAATATGAGACGTTAAGCAATATCCCAATCAATCAATTATGCCTTGTATAATCTAACCCTTTTGGGTTTAATGTCAAATTAGGCTAGAGGGGCCCCCGCTGTCACTTTGGGAATGGACTTCATTTTTATAATTTGTTTGTTTTCTGGTTTCATTTGTTTTACCTTTTTTTAACATTCTAAAAAAAAATTGTATTTTCCAAACACAAACTCAACTATAGGGCCCCAATAATTTTGTAATGTCGCACCCCTAGTTGTACAAAGCCAACCAATTAGTAGTTGTGTTAAAAAGAAGGCCTGTCTTTTCTTGCTTACAGTGCTGCTGGTGTTAGCTCCGGCAACTAAAACAAACGCAAACTAGAAGAGCTCTACCCCCGTTATCTGCTAGATCTCATCGATGTTCCTTTGCGTCTCCTTGTTCTTGTGGTTAGCGTCTCTGCTTCCAATGCAGAAGGTTCAGAGTTGATTCCTCTTAGAGTCAGAAGTTTCTTAACTTCTGATTTGGACTAAAATCCATCAGTTCTTGTCATAGGAGTTTGTAAACGGTAACTTTGGAGCTGTCCTAGCAACGGGGCACATAATAAATTTAACCCTTTCGGGTCAAGTTTTTTTTTGAGGGAGTCTCCCTCTGGTCATATTTAATCCTAGCGTTTTGGGGTGAAAATCATAAATAGCCTATCTTAAGTGCAATAGGCTATCTTACCTTTATTTGAAGTTGTAATTACATGAGATTTTTTTTGCAGATAGAAAAGGTATATATGTACAATATTTACAATGTGAGAACCACATTTACAGCTTATACTTCTTCTCAGTGTGGTATCGCTTGAAGCAATTGCCCGGGTGAAGTCCAGGCTTCCTCGAGCATGTCTCGCAATAGTAGAGAGTCTCCTTTCGTCCCCCCTTTACCTTCCTGTTGCTGCAAACTGCACAGTCCTTGGTACTTTTCTTTTCATTTGCAGCAATGAAATGTGGCTTCTTGTTTAGTCGGTCCTCTTCGTCGCCATTGGATGGGCGTCCTGGCCGAGCGATGTTGCGGACATCCCCCACAAGCTGAACTATAAGTTTTTTTCGGTACTGCAAATGTTCAACCTTCTTTAGGCCTAGATTTACTTGCTCTAGGTTGTAGAGTATGTAGCTGTTGACAATCCCCACCTCCAACAACCAGAAAAACATTTTTCGCCACCACTTTAGCGATTTCCTCGTGAAACCGTAGCTGGCACAGTAGTGGTCAGCCCGGTCCACGGCACCCATGTGACGCGTGTAGTCAGCTATGACTACAGGTTTTTGGAAAATTTCCGGGACACCCCGACTTATTTTACGGGTCGTCTCCTCTGTGTCTGCATTATGGAATGTACTCAGCATGAAAACATTCCGCTTATCTTTCCAGGCTAAGACAAGCGTCTGATTGTTCTTCCGGTAACAAGCAATGTCATGTTTTTTCAGCTTCAGTTTTTTATTTTTTTTAACTTCTTTAGGAAGGCCCTTCCTGTTGGCCATTACTGTTCCAGTTATGTGAATTCCCATTTTTAGGAGTTCCACAGATAGATCATAACCTGTATAATATCTATCTGTATACAGGTGGTAGCCAGTCCCGTTTGTGGTTTGCAGTAGCGTAGTGCATAACTGCAACACAATACGTGTTGTAGCTGACAGGTCAGGACGAATTAGTTCCTCTGTGGTAACTGAACCATAGTAAGGGTGGATAACACTTACGTAACCAGTTGCAGAGTCTGCTAGCACGTAGACCCGGAGTCCCCATTTGGTCGGTTTCTGCGGGTTATACATTTTGAAAACCACCCTGCCCTTGAAGCCGACCGTACTTTCGTCAACGGCTATCTGCTGACCTGGAATGAAGTTTTCCCGGCACTTGGTGTCAATGTAATCTACAACGTTTTTTACCTTATGGCCCCGAGATCGAACCCCTGCACGGGCTTGGGTAGGGGGTGGACATATGTGGAACGCCCAAAATATCTGAAGGTACCTAGTTCTTGTGAAAATGTCTTTGAAAAACGGTTGCCTGTCAACCCATTGATCAGAGAAATAACATTTGATGTTCGGCTTTTCATGTAGGGCCATATTCAATGTTACACCGAGAAAAGCTTTCATTTCCTCAAGAGAAACATCTTTCCAATTATTCCATATAGACTGCTTACGTAAAGGGGTTTCCTTCAAAATTTTTTCGGCAGCATATCGGTTGGTCTCAGCTGTCATCTCCTCCAACAACGTGTCCGTAAAAAACAATTGAAAAAACTCCAATTCGGTTTTAGGCCTAGGCCCAACACACTGAAATCCTTCGTTTTGAACCGTGAATGGAAGTTTAGGAAAGTCTGGATCATTTGCAGACCACTTCTTCCAACCATCAACATCGGGTCCCGCGTCACCGGCGCCCCCATTGTCACTGTCACTCCCACTTTCAGAACCGTCCCTGTCATTTTCACTGTCGCTTACAGCATCATCCTGATTATCATCATCACTACTTGAACTTAGATTATCAATTTCACTATTCCCGGAACCATAACTATCGTCAGAATCATCTAAAACTCCGTTTATATCGTGGTCAAACAATCTCTTGCGAGAAGAAGAAGCCATATTTGACACGAAGTGTTGTTTACGTTCACAGCTGTACACAGCCTTACTTATATTTATCTATTTTGCTGCCAAAAGCATATCTCTAGAATGCGGTGAATCGGTGGTTCAGTCGACAACAAGTTGAAGTAGTTCACGGGTTCCCGCTAGATGGCAGCAAGCGTTTTTTACGAGACGATTTCGAGCGCCTACTTTGAATATTCGCCGTGTCGGACGGGATCCGACTCATGACCGGAAACGGAAAAGGCTGATGTCGGATGAGATCCGACTCATGACCGATAAGGGTTAAAGTTGTTCTGAATCGGCCTTGTTGATTCTGGCGTTGATCCGCGGGTGTTCGCACTGTCCATACCACTGATTGCTATATTTCCTATTAAAAAGAATATCGATCTTTGGTTGGTTATCGCTAGAGATGTGCAAAAATGGTGACAACGAAATTCGCGAATTTTTTTAAAGTTGCAATAATCCCTTCAAATTCAGTTTGCACATGAATCTCATGAATTGTGATTGAATGGTACTACCAATTTCCAATTCGCGAATTTTCGCGAAATTTTAGTTGATGCTGCGAACTAGTGGCGAAATTAGCAATTATGTCCGAAAATGCGAATTAGGTCACGAAATTTAAAAAAAATAAAAAAAATACAAAGTTTTGGTGGAGGTGCCGGGTCGAAGTCGAAATTAAATTAACACTGGCTGGTACATATGATGGAGGTGCCGGGTCATACAACGCGATCGCGAGATCGTATTAATCGTTTGAACGAGAGTAAGCTCAAAATACTTCATATCCATATCAAAAGAGAAAAGACACGTAAAAATGCATAATTTCGTAAATTTGGTGGAGGTGCCGGGTAGACGAAATTAATTCTGGTAAAAACTGTCGGAAACTTTGAAAACTGAAGGCTGAAATTGAGCTTAAAATTAAAACTGATTCTGAACGTCACTCTCATGAGCTTGTTTTTCCTTTAAATCATTAACATCAATCAAATTTTCCTGAAACTTGGATTTTTTTTTTTTAAATTGTGCATGAGAAAATTGTGTTTTTTGGTAAATCGCGACAAAGTGCGAATTTTATTTTTAAGGTGCGAATTTTCAAACTTTAAAAAACCATTTTTGCACATCTCTAGTTATCGCTCACTCGTCGATTGTGTTGGGGCCTACAGGGTTGGCTTGGTCGCTTTGGTTTACTGTCCCCCACTGAAAATCAGTTATGTGACCGAGTGGGTAGACTCTAATTATGTATTTATTTATTTATTTTAATTACATAGTTTTAATTTTGGCGGGGGTCTACCCCCTTATTGGCCTACTTAAATACTAAGTTGCTAACCATTTGTTTAATTCCAGTCTTGGTTCGACTGGAAACTGAACACTCGGAACAAGGCCAACAACATCGCTCAGTTCGAGCGTGGCGAAGCAGGCGAAGACGTCCCCCCTCCGAAACTGTCGCCCATGGAAGAGAAACTTATCGCTTTCCTGGACAACGAGTTAAGCTCCCAGAGTGTCTTCGCTGCGGAATGTGGCATCGGCGGGCCTAGTTTCGAAGAGGTAAGTAAGACCTGAAGACGGGAATAGTTTGCTAATTTCCAATTAGTGTGGGAAAGGCCAACTTGGTAGTTTAGTTTAGATTGGAGAAGGGTTGACAGGTTGGGAAAGCATAGAGAATATATAAAGACCAGCCTGAAGGGCTGGGGGCGACAAAAACTTTTCACCTGCTGATACGCTACGACGCGTTTCGTCCTTCGTCAAATTAGCTGCAGTTGTCACTATCAGGTGAAAAGTTTTGTTGCCCCCAGCCCTTCAGGCTGGGCTTTATATATTCTCTATGCTTTCCCAACTTGTTAACCTTTCTACAATCTAAACTTATTAATTTCCAGAGCCAGGTAGTAGGAGTGAAAATAAATGGCAATTTGTGTTTTTTAATTTGGCAAAAAGTGGTGAATTGGTGGTGAAAATTATTGACATTTTCTTTTTTTTTGTGGTTTATAATTTTTTTCAATATTTTTGGGTAGGATTTTAAAGTGGCAATAAAACTGTAGTTTACCATGGTTACAAAAAAATCATCCAAATTCGCACCCATCCATGCTATTTCAACACATGGGTGAAGGTGGTGAAGATAGGCCTAGCCCTGAGTGCATTGTCTGTGGTGAAAAATTAGCAAATCAAGCCATGGTTCCTAGCAAATTGACACGTCATTTTTTAGGGAATTGACATCAAATTGCTGAATTTTTAATATTTTTTTTACCAGACCAGCTAAATTACTACTTGGTTGAAGGGGTGCCGTGAAATTATTAAATGTAGCAATGGGGTGCCTTGAGTTGAAAAAGGTTGGGAACCACTGCGCTAGATGATGCTGACCTCTGGTTGTAGGTGGTGTATGGTCACGACGGCAGTGCGGGAGAATTCACCGAAGAGGCATCGGCCACTGTCGGAGCAGACAACACACTCGTCTACACCGACATCCTGAAACCGACCACTACCAGGGCGCCCGGCACCCCAGATGTCGGCGGAGCTCAGCGTGTGAGATCTGGTTCCGACATCGAGGCGGAAGGCCTACCGACATCTGCCGCTACCCCCGATGTCGCCGCTAAAAGATGGAAGATGGCTTCTACAATCGGTGAGCACGTAATACCAAACAGTTAGAGAAACATATACACTACTACATGGTTAGACTAAATTCAAGACTAAATGACGGGGGAATACTCACTTTATGGGTGGCTACCCTCATTTGGAACTCACTTGTTAAAGATTAAAGAGATAGAACACCAACAGCTTACCTGAAGGGGAGTAAGTAGGCCGCAATAGAAAACACAAAGACAAACAGGATCACTCTGGTCTTTGTGTGTGGTTCTTTCTGCATCCAGACCTTGTGTCGAAACATTTTTCTATGTTTTGTACATATTTTTATGTCTCTATTGCAGCCACATCACTTTTTGAAGGTAGATACTGTATCCTATCCCACACTCTATGATCTCCAGCGGATTGACATCCCATTAATATAACCTGAATTGTTTCTTGTTTTTTTGCTTCGTACCTGACCTAATTTTGCTACGCCTACCAACCTTCTTATGAATTTCATCTCCGCTTCTTGGAGTAGTAATGAAATGTTTTGTTTGTTCCGCGCAAAGAGCGTAGCGCGGCGAAGCGACCCCCTCCGGCCGACCACGCGAGCTACGCGTCTCGGGGCGACGACAGCTCTAGCCTCGTTCTACGTCAGATCCGAGACTCGCTGCGAGATCTCAGCCGGACCGGGCTGCGGAGAGCCGCCGCGTGCGAGCGGGAGAGCGACGGCACGCCTCAGAGAGGATCGCCACGGCAACCGAGCGGAAAGCCCGCGGAGTAGCGAACGTAAAGCTGCGGCCTACGAGAGGATCGCCGCGGCCAAGGAACAAAAGTATTGTGTTTGAAGCCGCGACTAGAAGTTTGTAGGTACGTGGTTCTACGCTTGACCTTTCATTATATAACTACTAATTAGTACAGGTGTTTGTGTTTGCTAACCTTACAATCCTATAAGGTAGGGAAGGGACTCTGAGAAATAGCAAATAAAAAGTTCTCATTTCATTATAAAAAATCTTCAATTTCAGTATATAAACTCAAGGTAAAGGCATCATTTTATCATAAAAATAGCACTGCAATCACTACCCTTGAGCGAAATGAATATGTATTATACATAGGGATGACTTCGGGTCGAAAAATCCCGAACCGGATCCACCCGCGCCGGATCCGGTTCGGAACGGTTCCTACACATATTTTTCTTTCTCAATTTTCGTAAATTTGAATCTGCGCGGGCTAATTTTGATTGAAAAACATGGGCGGGGCGATAATCGATTCGAATTCGATAGGGGGCGGAGCCGTGTCCCAGACATTGTAGGAACTGCTTAGTGAGAAACAGTGAACAAACAATGGCCTACAAGATTGTTTGCTTTTGTTTTCGTTCATAAAGTTTGGATTATGTGACCTTAAACGTGAAAAATAGAATTAGTATATGATTAAAATGTTATTAACAAGTTCTGCAATGTTATTATAACACAACACATGGGCTAGGCTATGCCTAGGTCAAAATTGTGACGCAAACATTCATAGGGCCTAGGCCTAGGCCTAAGAATTTTGCAACCACGGGTGTTTCTGGCTCATTCAATCTTCGTCTGTGCCTAGGCCCTTGGCAACTTTAAGGTTAAAAATAGAACCGGTTCCGAAAAAGGGGAACCGGATCGAAATGGAACCGGTTCCGAACCGGTTTCCGGGTACCCGAAGTCATCCCTAATTATACATGAAATGGACGAATATTTAGGCCATATAAAGTTAACTTAATTAGAATTAGCTAGGCGTGTTCGTTAATAATATTTCGGCGTCGTAAGTAACAAAGCGCGGGCTATAAAGCCAGCTCACTCCCGGTCATACAGTCGCTTCCAAAAAACACGCACATAAGGCTGATAAAGAACAAAAATTGACCTTTAAAAACCTGTTCCGAACTGGTTCCGGCGTGGCGGAACCGGTTTGAACTTTTTGGACACGATGTCATCACTAATTTAAACTAAATACAGTCAAAAGTCATTACAACGAACGCCAGGGGATCCCGCGATTATTTCGTTAAAATGATCAGTCATTTTATTTTCGCTAAAAACAAGATCCTCGATCCCAAGAATACCAATGCAGCCACTGCCAGGCCTGTAACACGCTCGGGAGCGCGCTCGTCACTGCGCGCCTGCAGCCCGCGCTGCCCGCAACCAGCATTGCATCCGCGTGATGCAGGCAGCAGGCCTGCTCTCGCTAGGCGCGTAAGCCATGAGAGCAAGAGAGACAGCCGCGGGAATCGGAGGCACGACAATCTACTTGTCTGGTCGAGAGCTCACAGCTGACTATGCACGTGCTTGGTGAATGAAATGTCAAGTTATCTGTTTTCACGGTCGCTGTGCCCCTATCGCCCGCGCTGTACTTGTGTTTCAAGATGTAAAGTATTTTTCACATCGATATCGATCAATGCCCGTGCATGAAGATCAGATTTCCCTGTACCTCTTCATTTACTATGTGAACGATATTTTCTACGAATTCGAATCATGCTTGCTATGAGAGCACTTGCACCGATGATTGAACTGTATCCTTGAAGTCCCTAGGGAATGGTCGGGATCTCCAAGGTCGAATTCGGCTCAGCTGTTGCAACACGGCTAGCGGCGGCATTTTATATCAGAGAATAAGACACGGCAACTCAACTCATTTAATACTTGCGCCTCAGTTTAACAAGTGTTGTATTGACAGCATCATAGATTAAAAACAATGATCTTTCAATTATTATCGCGTAAGAAAAACACGGCACTGCTGAGAGAGAATGTGTAGTGTCTGAGCTGGCAGGCCGGCCGAGAGAGGAGAGAGGAGAGTGACATCCACTGGCAGCGCGAGTGGGAGGGGAGGGGTAACCGGTCTCGTAGGCAGCTGCCGGCGGGCGGGGAGGGGTCTGGTGAAGTGGCCGGCCGGCGAGTGAGGGGTAATGCTTCTGTTTACTGTCCGTGCAGCTCTTGCAGGCTCGCGTAAAGGCGATAGCTCGGCGGAAAAACCAATTCCTTGATTGGGAATTCCACAAAACCCTCGATTCAAAACAAAATTTTCGTTGCATTATAGTCATGGGCGAAAACATTAGTTCGTTCAAATGATCTTTTCGTTAATGCTATTTTTCGTTGTAATGACTATCCTTTAACATTAGAAACATAGGGAATCAGGCGGGACCACAGTAATTTTCGGTATAATGATAATTTCGTAATAATGGCGTTCGTTGTAATGACTTTTGACTGTATTATGTAATGATTGAACTATAAATATTTGTTACCCTTTAGTACGTAATGGTGAAGAAATGATAAATGAACATTAAATCTCTATAAGTACCGGTACTTCATCGACATTAATTTAGTCAAAACCACAAATGAAGAGTTTAATTAGAACTACCTCTCTTGAAGTGTACAACCACGTTGACGTGGCAACATCGCACTGGTTTGTTATGATGGCATTACTGAATGTTCCAAAGGTTGTAGCAAGCTACGAGCGTCCACCTCGAACTTATCTTAAATATAAATAAATAGTTGTTGCGTACATCTGCTGAATAAGGCTGTGTATTACGATGAAGAAACGTTGGCTGGTGGATTTGCAAGTGTAAATCCATCACTTGTCAGCTGTGTGTTAATACTATTTATACCAAGAAGGAATGAATAATGTAAGGAGGCAACATGGCAAAACTTGATCAGAGACGTTCAAAACACCACTTTCATTTGTTCAGAAGCCAGCGGTTTAGCCGAGCTCGTTTAACCGGTTCCTACTCGAACACCGAAGTTAAGCAGAATCGGGCGTGGTCATGGGTAGAGTGGGTGACCGCTCTACCCGGAAACTCACATATACCGCTGGTTAGAACAGATGGAGGGTTCGAAAGCTAGTGTAACGGCTTCGTTCTCCTTGTCGTCTGCTCGGCAGTCCGGGTTAGTGGAGGAACCTATATGACTGTCAAAGTTACACCGTCCTGTCGGATGGGACGTTAAGCCGTTGGTCCCCTTGGTACTTTTCGAAAGGAGTAGGCTACGTGCCGTTACCGGGTTTCCCCTCCTCCCTTCTGTTCGTACTTCATCCTCATTATCACCACTCATCGTCTCGATTAGCCAAAGTGCATAAATATGAGACGTTAAGCAATATTCAATCAATCAAATCATTCATTTGTTCAGCCACAGGTCTCCTTAAGTGCTGCGCACAATTGGCATAGCATAAGCGTAGCGCAACGCAAGCACAACGCAAGAAATATAAACAGGTGTACCTGGCTGCTTGAACACACAATTCACGTATGCATAACGTAGGCGCGGAAGCACAGCGCAAGAGATGGTTATATTTTAACTTTCTTACGCTTGCGCTTGCGTTCAGTTATGATTGACCAATAGAAATCCAGAAACAACAAGACTCAACACAAACGCCCATTTTCAGTTAAATCAAATTCACAGCTATTTATGTTTGTGTCAGTGTCAAATTATTAATCATGGACGAACTCACAGAAGACGACGTTATTATCGAGTATGAAGTTGAGTCGACGTCTAGCGACGAGCTGTTAAGAGAGTATAGGACATGCGTTTTAGGCAAATTGCTGTTCGCTCGGCCAACTGACACCACAGGTGTCTGAAATTTTGAACATATGTCACAAATGTGGAATTATAGGGCTCTACAGTAACACATTTTTAAATTTTGTTTTAAAATAATTTATAAAAATTAAATTAGTTTTCACGAATTTTGATTTTGTTAAAAACTCCAAAATTGACCATATTTGTGATTTTTTTCTGACTGATTAAGTCAAAATTTGGAAAATCTATGACTGTAGGGCTGTCTTTGTATGCTTTATTGACAACTTTACAAAGTTTCATATACGTCGGATGCATCTTGGCCGAGCGAATAGCTATGTGCTAACTGCCAAATGTGTCCCATTCCCTCTTAATTATGTTTGTTAGGCAATATCCGCAATATAATGGGCTACTGCAAATGCAAAGACCAAATGTCAAACGCAAAGTTGACGTGCAGTCATCTGATTACGAGCCTTCTAAAACTGCACAGCCTTGTAGTTTCTTTACGCCTCGCATCCGTTATGACAATAATTGTGCACGCTTTTTTCCTTGTGTTGCGCTTGCGTTGCACTACGCTTATGCTATGCCAATTGTGCGCTGCACTTTATGCTATATGCTTATGCTTATGCTTATTAGGGTGGGCCGAAAAACAACTTTTTTTTTTTTAAAGTCGTAATACCGCGGAAAAGTTGCGAATTGTGGAGACTAAAAAATTTTTAAAAAAAATTTAAAAATCGGTTCATATCTTCCGGTCGCGCATGTGCTCTAAAGTTTTCCAAAATTTGGAAAATTTTGATTTTTTTTTTTTTTTTTTTTAGTTGTAATACCGCGGAAAAGTTGCGAATTGGGAAGACTAAAAAGGGTAAAAAAAATAAAAAAAAATCGGTTTATATCTTCCGGTCGCGCATGAGCTCTAAACTTTTCCAAAATTTTGAAAAATTCACATTTTACGATAATTTTTAATATTTTAAACATAGAAGAAATTTAAAATGTGAAAAATTCGAGCTTTTACATTCGGGAAGAGGCTAATTTAAAAATGTTAAAAATTATCGTAAAAATGTGAATTTTTCAAAATTTTGGAAAAGTTTAGAGCACATGCGCGACCGGAAGATATGAACCGATTTTAAAATTTTTTTAAAAAATTTTTAGTCTCCCCAATTCGCAACTTTTTCGTGGTATTACGACTTGAAAAAGAAAAATGTGTTTTTCGGCCCACCCTAATGCTTATGCTTATGCTGTCTCCTTATGTATTCATTCCTCCTTGATTTATACGAGTTGCTTTACTTGCTTATACCGTACTACCGTATAGTACCGAATATAGGCCGACCCCGAATATAGGCCGACCCCCTAACTTAGGTCATCGAAATTTAAAAAAAGGAATTTTTAATTAAATATTTTTATTTTACGCGCCGTTATTCCTGCGGTCTGTTTCCGCGGAGCCAGTGCCAAGGTCGTTTTCCCCGCGCGGCCTATTGACGCGGAGCCCGTGATGACGTAGCGCTATGACGCAATCTCCCAGCAGACCGGTTCATATCGCCCAGTTATCTGTTCCACGTCATTCTTCACTCATCAGTTGGACTGCAGTAGGCCTAGAGATAGCGTCGGGTCCTCCGTGCCTGCCGTATTGTTGGCGCAGCGCCAGACAGAAGCAGTGAAATATACGTACGTATTTCCTTGTCACACGGCGCTGTAACTTGGGTGTTTGAAATTAGCGCGTCAAAATGCCGATGCTCGCATATAGGCCGAGGAGGGATTTTGAGACCTAAAATAATGAAAAAAGGTCGGCCTATATTCGGTACTATACGGTAATATTCTTCTTTGCTTTTCAGCAGAGCCCATTGACGAGATGTGTGAGGCTGAGCAGTGATGTGATACTAGACGCTGGTTCCCGACCACTCAAGGCGAGACGTCTTGGGAACCTGCGGACGGCAGGCGGTAAGTACCATTAAACACCCCCCATATGAACAATACGTACTATACAGTTTCCAGTTACAGTCCATTACTAGGGTTGTGCGAACCTGCAATAAAAAGGTTCGCGAACCTCGAACCAAACCTTTTTTTTTGAAAGGGGGGAGGGAATTATCATTAAGGTGCCCATCGATGTTAAATGCCAACATCGACATCGAATAAAAAAAAAATCGAGTCAAATCGCGATGTCAAAATTTTTTTCCGACATCGACATCGAAACCAAAAAAATCGACATCGAAATTCCAAAAATTCGCTTTGTAGCTGAAATATTAGTCCTGGGTTCGTTTCAGTACGAAATAATACGCGTGAGAAGTTACATAAAAAACGGAGCAGTAGGTTTTTGTATCATGTTTCCCAAGAACGCCAAGTATGGTCAACACTAGTCCAGTAGTGTCAACACTAGTCCGTGATGCAGGCCGGCCGGCGAGTTCTCCCCCCCCCCACCCACCCCGCCCGCTCCTAGGGCAATAGCTGATCTGGCACAACCTCGGCCGGGGGCTGCTGGAGTGAGGCAAAACTACGCGACTATCTCTCTCTCCCTTGCTGCAGGACAAGTTTTATCAGCACCTCTCACACGTGCGTGCAGGCAAAAAAGCTGATATGGTGTGTACTGTGTAGCAGGCTATTAGTACTGACGGACGGAAATTCAGAGGCACTCAAGGTCGACAAGATAACAAGTGAAGTAGGCCCTTACATGTTATAGCCTTTTTAATAAATGATGTTAGGAACAAAATCATTTCAATTTATTTTACATAAGACTTGTTTTTATTACGAAAATATAAAAATAAATATTATAAAATAAAACAAACAATAAATAACTGTTCTGTAACAAAAAGTCTGTATTAAAAATCACCACACAAAAACGAAAAATATCCAACATTATAATAAGAATTTGTTAAAAGATAAATGCAGATTGCAATGGATATTACAACCGACTGAAGAGAACACGTCAACTTAATCTCCGACTTAAAACACAAGTGAAACAACGTCGATGACTGGATGTACCACCTCGCAGTCGCAATCCCTTTACCAAAACCCCAATCTTGGGCGGCAAGGTCGCTGACCCCGAGTGCAGGCAGTGAAGCTCGATGCGGGGAGGGGGCCGACCGGCCGGCCGGCCAGTGCAGGCGAGGCGACAATAGACACGTCAGTGTGCGCGCGCTGTCATTGAAAACTCGCGATGAAAAAGTTTGAAAAATGATGGGGACAAAATATTAAGAGACCGTTTTTGGGGGGTTTTATTTTTTTATGCACCCTTTTTATTATTTTAATATTTATACTTGAAATTGGCGATTTTGGATTTGGCAAAAAATACAAAATATCTATATCATAAAAATCGATTTGATGTTTTAAATAAAAAATGATGTCGAAAATTTGCTTCGACATCGATTATTAATCGATTAATCGATGTCGATGGGGCATCCTTAATTATATATTCAGGGGCATGAAGATCATGATTTGGATCAGGATGTTAGGCTAGACAAGGGTACAAAACTTTGAAACCTGATAATAGGTAGGTTTTATGAATAAAAAAAATAGGTATAGGCCCTATTAAAGATCTTTTGTGATCTCAAACACGGGGCTTTTGGAAAAGCCATCTCCAGAAGTAGGCCTAGGTTCCCGGGCTTTCTAGCACAAAAATAAAAATCAAAACAGCGCATTTTTGTCATAAAGGCCAGGGATTCTACTGATGTATAGGCCCAGGCGTAGGGTAGGTTTTATCTCCGGGGTAAATTTTTTGGTTATGGAAACCCTACGGCCTAGGCCTACAACTAACCGGGTTTTTGGAGGATGCCTAGGCTAGGTCTAGGCCTATTGTACAGGCTGGGTGCTTTTGGTATGGCAATGTGAGTTTGAAAGTTTTAGCTGGGGCCCCAAAAATGGGGTAAAAATACTAGGCCTAACTTGGCCAGAAGAAATTTCGGGCCCAACTAGGCTAAGTTTGGCTAGCCTCCCTTTTTCACTGGTTCTGACAGCGTGTGTGTTTTTTGAATGTTTACCTGCATTGTGACAAGTGTTCCATCTCATGAATATTTTAAAATTTGTATTTATGCTAGGCCTATGCTTTAAGAAAAAATTAGCCCAAGCCTACCCGCCGAAATAATTTTTTTACGAATCACGGCTGTCTGCTCTCGCCTGTAAAACGTGGCCATTTTTTTTTGTCAACAAATAAAAATTCGGACAAAAAAAGTGGTGATACAGGGTAGACGTGAATGTTTTCAAAAAAACACCCAATCAACGCCGATGTGACGTATGACTAGCCCCAATTTGGATCTGCAAAGTTCACCCGGGCCCAATCAAAAGGGTTTCAGTCGAAGGGTTTTGATTACGTAGGAAATGAAAATGGTGATTTAAAAACGAAAATTTTTCTTTTTCAAAAACCAAATTTTCTTTTTTTCGCGATTTTGAAAAAAAAATTTTCAAAAACGCCCGGAAAAAAAAAAAAAAAAAAAAAGGGCCCCTTTAAATTAGGGTACAACGATTTTCCAAAAAAATTAGAATCGATCATTGTGATTTAGAGTCGATTTTCCCCAACAAAAAATAAAAAACAGTAAGTCTCTCTTTTCCCATTCCCTTATCCGATGTTTTTGTTAACCGAGCCCCCCAAAAAAAAAAAAAAAAAAAAAAAAAAAAATTTTAAAAAAGGAAAAAAAAAAAAAAAAAAAATTACAGACGCCGCGCCGCATTTTTTAAATGTACTGCTACATTTTTGGCATGCCCTTTGAGTGAGTGCAAAGAAAATAGATCGGCGATATATCTCGACTTTTCTAGCAGTGTGCATCAGTGTACTGAGCGTATAGAGTTTAGTGGTCAGTGTGCGTCGGGCGCACCGCCGGTAAGCGTCAGTGCCACCCCTGAGCATATAGAGGTCAGTGTGCGTCGCGCGCCTGCGCCTGCGCGTGCGCATACGATCCAGCCATCTCACACACAGCTGTTCAAAGATGGTCGTTTGTGGAACTAGATGCAATCATGTTTCAACCGATTCACGAAATTCGTAATCACGACGCATTGAATTGTTATTCCTGGGCTTATCTTATTTCTTTCCCAGACTTATCTTGCGTCGTGAGCTTCAGCGCGGGCATAGTAGTGAGAGGTTTTATCACATGAGAAAGAGAGCTAGGCCTAGGCCTATGTTTGCATTGTAGGCCTAGGCCTACTGCGTCGAGTTTAGGCCTAGGCCTAGGCCTAGACATACGTTTTTATTACGACATGTAGGCCTAATTGTGTACGTGTGTTCGTGAGCTTGAATTACAAGCTATTAAATCATTTAGTATACCCTGTATGAAGTGTATCGTGTGTATTTTATGTTCCTTTATCCATTACATGTGTCATATATCATTTTACCACATTCAGGCTATGCTACGAGAGCAAATAAACAATTGATCCGCGCCATCCGAGTTTTTCGCAAATCCGAGGTGCCCCCGGTCTCATCCAACTCGGATAAGAGAGATCTTACTGTATTTGTATGCACTGTTATTTTGGTGGACTGTTTCCGCGGAGTCATATACGCGCCGTTATTTCCGCGGTCTATTTCCGTGAAGCCCGTGACGCGCGCGTTGTGTTGACTGTTTGATGACTGTACCGCCTACCGCATGCGTAATATTCAGTCTGGACCGGCACCTCCACCATCCCTTACATTTTGCACTCTAAACGGTTCAATTTCGCGAGTTTATTCGCGTTTTGACCAGTTTCATACAATTTTGTTCGTTATTTGGCGCTATACACGAGATTTCGCGAATTTCGCAATTTCAAAATGTGTTTTTTCCATCTCTAAATTATGTAATTCGTCGACAATATTACTAAAAAGGACATTTAAAAAAATTCGCGAATTTTGTTATCACCATTTTTCACTACCTCTAACTATCGTGTATCACGAACTTTGCCGCGTGTGCTGCTATCTAACGGAGGAAATATGTAACTTTTGTCGGGTCGGTAAATGAAAATGATGTTTTTACCGACACTCGAATATTCGAGTTCAAAATAAATGAAACTCGGATTTGTTCGAACTCGCCGTGAACTCGACTCATACTCGAAAATTCGAGTACTCGCTCAGCCCTAGTTAGTGTCAATGTCATCTAGGCCTAGGTCTTCATGTTCTACGGGGGTGGAGGGTATAGGCCTATCTATGTTCTACGGTCACATCAGGGTTAAATCTCAATTGTTAATGTTTTTGTGTTATGTTAATTTGGATTGCTAGCATTTCTGTTGTTAGTCATTTTAAAATAAATCTTTTTTTTTAATTTTTTTGTTTTTTTTCTTTGTTGACATTTAGTTAGTTGCCAGGGCCTAAATTCTAGGCGACCTGGCGCCTGGGATTTTTCAACCCCTGCCCTAGGCCCTAGGCTAGCCTAACCAACTAACAATTTAAGAGGAATCCGGCGATGCAATCCGTTATCTGAGTAGCGTGTGGCTTGACCTATTTGTCATCAGGCGGATGGTGGCCACTAAAAATCAGCTAACTACATGCAAACAAAAGTCATAACACATAACCAAACCTGTGGTAGGGCCACACAAGAAGCAAATTCTGCATGCATGTTGTCATCATCAGCAAGGTTACTTCACACACCATTCATACTGGGGCACACAGTCAGCACAAACAGTAAGAGGGCTTCCCTCCCAACTCTGGTGCTTGGGAGACAAGAAATCCATGACTCACCCTGGATTCGAACCAGGACCCTTGGCAACATGAGAAAAGCTGCCCCTTCTGTTGTTGCTCGGCCAGGGTGCTTCTTCATTCATACATAGAGAAAGGGTTAGAGATAGGAAAGGTGGAATATAACATAACAGCACAACCAGTGAAAGGGCTTCCCTAATCCCTCCTAGACTCTGGTGCTTGGGCAACAAAACAACCATGTCTTACTCTTAACCTGGATTTGAACCAAGACCCGTGGAAAGAAAGAATATCACACAATTAATGTATATTCATTTTGTTACTCATTCTTATCTAATCCAAACCAGCCTTTAGGCACTAAGCTAATCCATATTTGTTATAGTAGGTTATTGGTAGTAGAATATTTTTATTGTTAGTATATCAGGTTCGTTCGTTCGTTCGCCTCAGCGTTTATTTATTTATTTAAAAATTTATTTATTTATTTATTTAACGTCTATCCTATTCAGTTCAAAAACTGATTTACAAAGCAGGACACTGGACAACTTAATAAATCAAATAACAAAGATGTAGACAAAACAATGAACTATAGTTAAATAAATATTTGAAATATTTATATTACAACAACAATGTATTAAACACAATAATTTTGGTAACAAATTCAAGAATGATAATAAATGCAATTTTAATTAATGAACCAAATGAAAAAGGGGGGGAGAAGAAAAGAAAAGAAAATCATCAAAAAAGAAAAATGGAAAGAAAAAAAATGATTTATTAGACGATCCCACTCAAACGAATGAGGTTTGCCAAAAATCAGGAACAGCAAATCAGGGAGTAATCAAACTTTTGCGGAAGAAACCACAGAATGTGAATCTTCTTTCTTGTCTTCAAAATAAATAAAGAACAATAAATAAATAAATAAATTGTATTTAGAGTCTACCCACTCACTTATATATAACTGATTTTTAATCCTAATAGGCCTATAACAAACGCACTCGATGAAAGCCACTAAGAAACTAACAGTCTTCAGAAAATGCATCCCTTCCTAGTTCCCCTGAAAGTAGTCGGAGAATAAATAAAGTTAATTCGGTGCCTTGAGCCCAAATAATATGTGTTTTTGGAAAAAGGATTTGTCAATTTTCAGTCTCGTTTTCAGTCATTCCTTGACATATTGTTGTGTTACTTTCGGCGTCAGACGGTCAGACTAATCAAAGAAAGGTGAGAGGGAAATAGTCCGTGGAACAAGCTGTTAAAACTATAGGAACATTTCAAATCCGGAAACCAGCACCAAAATTTAGAAGCGAGTAAAAGACATATTTTAGAATGTTATTTTCACGGGGGACACGCATGGTAGCAAATAAGTCACCTGTCATGGCGTCCACAAGATGGCCGCCATAATAATTCTTAAAATTGCTGTAACTCAAGAAGTAATCTTCAGATTTGTATAAACTAGGTTTTGTTTTATTTGGTTTTTAATGCTCTACAAAAATGTCATCAGAAATTTTACCGTAAATACAATAGTTTTAATTATTTTTATATATTATTACAATGTATTGCAATTATAGCACTTTTTGGTATATACATAATTATTTATACGTAGAATTCGCTAGATTATCATAAAATTTTCAGACTATACTAAAATAACGCAAATAAATCCAAAATTTAAAGTCCCGAAACTAAATTCCTGTAACTTTTTGATTAATTAATTAATTAAATTAAGCATTAATTAAATCTCAATTAAAAGTTTCTTATTCACTTACCAAAGTCACGTAGTGTATCACACAAGAACATTATGACCACAATGAACCAAAAAATATTAGTTCCAAAAATTAACTTCAATCACTTTCCTATTAATTCAATTAATTCAATTAATTAAAAATAATGACAATAATCTCAATTTATTTGGTAAAATTAACAAAATGTGGTCGACCTTGGAATCATTTTAAAGTAGTTTAAAGCAAATAAATGTTATGAAAAAATTAATTAAATTAAATTAATTGATATAATCACCAAATTAATTACATTTTAGTTAAATTATCCCACTTTTGACATATGTATTGTTATGTATACCTAAAACTACGATCGATCGTCATAAAAATATACTACTTACTGATAATAATCCAATGTCATGTCTTGAAACAAAATTCCTATAACTTACCGATTAATTAAGAAATTAAGTGAAGAATTACTTATATCTCAATAATTGTTGTTGTCACTCAATTAACACATACAAAATGCCAACAGATGTTTTAAATATTCACAAAGCAAGTATAATTTTAAAAATGAATAGTCTTAAAATTAAGTTCATGCTACTTTTCAAAATTATTTTCCTGTAAAATAAGCATGAAAATGGTTCCCAGTGTGGCTGTGTTAATTTTACACAACACATGGTGATTATATCAATTAATTTAATTCATTCATTAATTCAATTAAGGGGAAAGTAGCATGAACTTAATTTTGGGACTATAAATCTTTAAAATTATACTCGCATTGTTTATATTTGATACTTCTGTTGGCATTTTGTATGTGTTAATTGAGTGACAACAACAATTATTGAGATATAAGTAATTCTTCACTTAATTTCTTAATTAATCGGTAAGTTATAGGAATTTTGTTTCAAGACATGACAATTCGGATTCATTGGCATTATGTCAGTAAAGTAGTATATTTTTATGACGATCGATCGAGTTCTAGGTATACATAACAATACATATGTCAAAAGTGGGATAATTTAACTAAAATGTAATTAATTTGGTGATTAATTAATTTAATTAATTAATTTTTTCATAACATTTATTCGCCTTAAAACTAGCTTTAAAATGATTCCAAGGTCGACCACATTTTGTTAATTTTACCAAATAAATTGAGATTATTGTCATTATTTTTAATTAATTGAATTAATTGAATTAATAGGAAAGTGATTGA
Organism: Sweltsa coloradensis; assembly: GCA_024449915.1. Classification (NCBI taxonomy): domain Eukaryota; kingdom Metazoa; phylum Arthropoda; class Insecta; order Plecoptera; family Chloroperlidae; genus Sweltsa; species Sweltsa coloradensis. Next base: position 30,546 of record JAMZAV010004853.1, read on the forward strand.
AGTTAATTTTTGGAACTAATATTTTTTTGGTTCATTGTGGTCATAATGTTCTTGTGTGATACACTACGTGACTTTGGTAAGTGAATAAGAAACTTTTAATTGAGATTTAATTAATGCTTAATTTAATTAATTAATTAATCAAAAAGTTACAGGAATTTAGTTTCGGGACTTTAAATTTTGGATTTATTTGCGTTATTTTAGTATAGTCTGAAAATTTTATGATAATCTAGCGAATTCTACGTATAAATAATTATGTATATACCAAAAAGTGCTATAATTGCAATACATTGTAATAATATATAAATATAATTAAAACTATTGTATTTACGGTAAAATTTCTGATGACATTTTTGTAGAGCATTAAAAACCAAATAAAACAAAACCTAGTTTATACAAATCTGATGATTACTTCTTGAGTTACAGCAATTTTAAGAATTATTTTGGCGGCCATCTTGTGGACGCCATGACAGGTGACTTATTTGCTACCATGCGTGTCCCCCGTGAAAATAACATTCTAAAATATGTCTTTTACTCGCTCCTAAATTTTAGTGCTGGTTTCCGGATTTGAAATGTTTTTACGCTTGTTCCACGGACTAAAAGAATGACACGATAATAGATAGTTCGCCTACGCGAATACTAATTAGATCGCTTTTTTAAACATGTTTACGACCGTATTGTTGCGTATCAGTCGTATCACAAGCAAAAGCAGTGTGTATACGAACATTTTCTAGCGCGAGCAGTGCGTATACGGCGTATACGCCCGTATACGCACCACTACACCACTGTGCCAACCCTGTAGGCCCCAACTCAATCGACGAGTGAGCGATAACCACCTAAAGGTCAATATTTTTTAATAGGGAATATAGCAATCAGTGGTATGGACAGTGCAAACACCCGCGGATCAACGCCAGAATCAACAGGGTCGATTCAGAACAACTTTGAATTTTTTATGTGCATTGTTGCTAGGACGGCTCCAAATTCACCGTTTACAAACTCCTAAGACAAGAACTGATGGACATAATTCCAAATCAGAAGTTAAAAAATTCTGACTGTAGCGGGAATCGAACCCGGGATCTTCTGCATTGGAAGCAGATACGCCAACCACAAGACCAACGAGCCAAAAAAAACTTGCTATCATAACACTAGCCCAAAAGCGAGTGTAATTTCTCAATGTTGGTAATCTAAAACTTGTGCTACAGTAGAAGAATAGAAACAGCTCAATTCCGGCTTCAACAGAACATGACTTGCTTGGAAGGCACCTCCATGAATGTACATGGGTAATTCTTAAAGTAAATTACTTGACTTAATATGTTGAAAATAATCCGCGCAAGATTTTAGTGTAACATGAAATTGTATGACACCTATAAAAATACATTGTCCAATATCGTACAAGTAATAATGATGTAAGAAGTTATTTATTTAATCTATATGTATGTGTACAATTGGTATTACATATCATAAAAGCCTAAACCACATACTGAAGATCTAGGCCTAGACCTGTATTTTTTTTTAAACAAACATAATACTAAATGTATTATAATTTATAATGTCATGAATGTTACTTATATTTCAATAGCAAGACAACTTTCAAGGTCACTGTTGACGAGGAAGTGTGAATCTTATTACCAAGATTAAAAAATGGTTAAACTTAACAAGTCTAAATTAGCTCAGGTACCGTAATGGTGCTGACAAAAAGTGACAGTCCTGACTGAAAGTTACTTTCCTGAAAGTAATAATGTTTTTCTAAGAACATTTTGCAAATGAGTCAACCAAAAGATAAAATCCATCTAATCTAACAGTTACTAGTTTTTGCTGAGTTTAAAGTAAAGAGACACTGCGGTCCTGACAAAAAGTAACATTCCTGACAAGTGTTTTGTTACTTGTGAGTATGGCAATGAATTACAACCTATCTCCTTTCAAAACACATAATACAGTTCTAGGAAATTTATACAGTAATCCACAATGCCTTTGGTAATGTTACTTTTTAAAAGTTTTTAAAAGTATGGGGCGTCGGCATGGGATCCGTATAAGCTGGGGGAAGTTTTGCAGGTAGAGAAGGTTCAAGAAGACGGGACGGGGAAGGTTAGGCGGTGGCGGTGGGAGGAGGATGATCAGGGGAATGTAGAGAGTATATGACAGTGTCACTGCAATGTTAGGAGAGTTGGGGTGGGAGTCATTAGAGGGAAGAAGAAGGGAGGTTAGGTTGTGCAATAGGCTGCAGGAGGGGCTTTACAGGAGTAGGCCTATCATTCATGGAAGTTCCAGCGTCAAGTGGTAAGAACGGATCTGGGTCGGTATGGTTTCTTGGAAAAGAGTGTAAGGGAGTGGAATGACTTGTCTGGGGATGTTGTAGCTAGTGGGTCTTTGAGGGAATTTAAATCGTTTTTAGAGGGGAACAGAAATTAGGTTTTGGGGGGAGTGGGTGGTTGCCACCGGGAAAAGGGCCCATTAACCGTAAAGAAATGTTTTATGTTTATGTATGTTTGACATTTTACCTTCATTAATTCAGTAGCAGTGACAAACTAATGTTGATTCTAACAATATACATATATATATTGGATAAGAGCTGCAACTTGATTGAAATGTAGGCCTAATTAGTAATTATATTCTTAAATCAAAGATAAAATTGTAAATCAGTTATCGTAAAGCCGCGTTTACATCCAATTAGCGTCCGTCAATTACGTACGCTGCGAGTTGAGCTGAGTGTAATATGAAGCCGTCTACATTCAATTAACGTTTGGTACGCCAAGCGAAGCGGTCACAAAAGTTAACTCGTTTTCAACTTTTCGTTAATTTGATAAATGTGACGCATGCCAGAACAATATTCATGGCTTCCACTGCACAAAATATTTTTCCACCGCTTTGCAAAAATAATTATTTTTGAATTGTTGGATGAGCGTAGCGAGCGAAGCGAAGATTCCATTTCACTACACTGGAGAAAAAATCCGGAATGGTTTTTTTTCTTTCTGAATTTTTGTCTGTTTGTTAGCACGATTCCGGCCAAAACCGATACTCCGATTGCGATGAAATTTCATGGAGGCCTTCGAAATCTCTGAACTTAGAACTGCCACGTTTTTGAGCGCAATCAGGAAATTTTTTCTCATAAAAAACGCAATTTTACGATTTTTTTCGATTTTTAAAAACTTTCTTCGACTTATAACACCTACATGCTTTAACCGATTGTAATGATTTTTCACAGAACCTTAATTTCATGAATTAAGATATTCGTGCGAAATTTGAGCGCAATCGAAAAATTATTCTCATGAAAATCGAAATTTACGAGTTTTTTCTTTTTTAAAACAATTCTTCGACTTATTACACCTACATGCTTATCCTATTGTAATTATTTTTTCACAGAAACTTAATTTCATGAATTAATATATTCGTGTTAAATTTGAGCGCAATCGAATATTTATTCTTATGAAAATTGCAATTTTACGATTTTTTTCTTTGTTAAAAAATTACGATTAATTAAAAAATTTAAGTTATTTTTTTATTTAATTTAATTTAACTAAAAAAATCTTCGACTAAGTAATGATTTTTTCACAGAACAACAGAAAATCCGCGTAACACATGGCAGCTCAATGCACCAATTACGCTCATCCAACAACGCGGCGGGACTTAAGCGTTTTCCTAGTTTATATAACCTCATCAGTCATTACTGTTTGACATAACCTAATTTGCTTTCGTATCGGCGTTTGTTTTTTTCGTAGGACCTAGGCCTACATATTGTTAAATCATGGATGACGTGTCTTACGCTAGTTCAAATCAACGAGTGTTTATACAATGAGGGAAGGTCCGACTACAAGTACGCAATAAATAATAATCATCATCATAACTCAGCTCCAACTATGTCGGGTTGAGTGGTGGTTCTCAACCATTATCTAGAGCAGGGATGGCCAACTGGCGGCCCGCGGGCCGCATTCCATCCGGCCCTCGGGCCCCCGAGAAACATTTTGAATAACATGGGTTTATACTTTAACGGCAATACCTAAAAGCTCTGCTATAATAACTATATAAGCATTAAAACATACTGTTATTTTCAAGTTATCCTAAAAACAAGTACGTTGATGTAAAACGCATGTAAGTTGTATCAAGAAACGAGGTTATTTTAGTGTTCTTATCGCTTGTAGTTGTCGCCGAGGTTTCTGATGGAACTGTTGGCTTGTATAGTGGCGTAATTGCTTAGATTGAAAACTGAAAATTGTGTGTTGTTGATTAACAAAGTGTTTTCTGTGGTCCAAATTACGATGAGTTTAAGTAAAACAAGTAAGCCGACTCGAAAGGTTGATAGTGAAAATAGGGCATTTAACCCGCAGTCGGAATCTGACGTCCTCTTCTTTGTAAATAAGGACAATAACCCACAGTGTATCGTGTGTTTGTTAGTGAATTTAATTCAAGGCGACATTATCATTCGAATCATCATGCAAAATAATATGATAAATATACCGGTGATGCACGTAGCGCTATTGTAGTGGATTTAAAGAAAAAGATAAAACATCAGAAAAATATTTTCACTAAACTTACTACGAGTCAATCATCCTCACTTCTTGCTTCTTACACGGTGATAAATTGCTAAATTAAAACTCATAAAACCGAAGTATTTTTTTTCTTTCTTTCTTGTGCGAAGTTGGCCTCTTTAGCCATTCTTCTGTCTTGCTATCCATATCCATAAGTATGTAGGCCTATATCTTATTTTTATATTCAATAGGTAGGATCCTAATTACAGTTGAATAAGTGGCCCCCGGGATGTTGACTTCGAAAATGAGTGGCCCCCTAACATACAGAAGTTGGCCATCCCTGATCTAGGGCATGAAAACTGTAGATACTAAGCCTGCCAGACTCAGTGTTTCTTCCTCATCATCTAACTCCTTCCTCTCCACCAATTTACTCCACTCTCTTCTGTCCTCCCACAGCTTTACTCTTGCCACATGCTCCCACACTTCATCTCGTTTTCCAACGTCTTCTTGAATTAATCTTTCCCATTTCTCTCTGGCTTTATCTTTCTTGGTAAAACCCTTCTGCTTTTTGCACTCTAGATGACACTTAAAAAAGAAAATGTTTGGATGGGCATTGAAGAAGCATCTTCTTGTAGTGGTAAGAGACTCATGTTAAACCTACCCTAGGCCAAGGTGCTACGCAAGCTTGTCATAAGTTGGGATGTCAATTTGCGTGTAATTAAAAAACATCTTGGTGCCTGTTGACCGCATCTCCTGTATAAGGTTGTGGTAGTCTCCTTGAGCTGTCGTGTTTTTGGAGATTGGTCTCACCCACCATCTTCTCTTTCGCATAGGTCTAGTTGCCCCACGTCTTCTTATTAAATATTTGTAACCCAACATGAGCATTAACAGGGTGTCTACAAGACTGAAAAACCTGGAAAAGTCAAAGAATGTAATAAATCTGGAAAAGTCAAGGAATTTGTTTTTCCGGAATTTTCAATACCTTATTTGTTGCTAAAAATAGAAATTCTCAATTTTAAAAAACAATTCTTAGGCCTAAATTATTTTTGTTTTCTGGTGTTTAAAATTCTTAACGAAATCGACATTGAATTTAAAAACAATTTTTCCCTCCATTATAATGTGCGGGAAAGCCAAAATTTTCAGGCTGGAAAAATATAATTTTCCATCTGGAAAACCTGGAAAAAACAGGGAATTTTGTAATGGAAAATTTGTAGACTCCCTGATAAAAGAAGCAATATTTCTTCATCTTCGTCCATTACGGTTTATTAGAAATTAATTGAGCGAGCGTAGCGAGCGTCTCCACTTGACTCTTATGGCTCGAATGTCTGTTTTTTTTTTTTTTTTTTTTTTTCTGTTACTGCTTCGATACAGGTCGCACCGTTTCTCTGATCTACCTGAAATTTTTCACACATGTACATACCACCTAGGCGGGTTGCTGTATAGTTTTGGACAAAATCCGATCGTTGGTTTATAAAAAATAAAATAAAAAAATAAAAAAATAAAAATGTTCCGATCGTTATGAAATTTTGCAGGGTCAATAAGTACATCATTCTCTCATATTTCCAAATTTTCAGCTAAATCGGTCAAGACCTTAAAGACTTATTGGTAATCATAATTCGAAAAATGATGTTAAAAAATGAAGGAGGAGTGAAGATACAAAGATACACTTTAGAAGGCATGACGTGAATTATTTACAATGCAAAGATCTTGGAATAGTATATAGTGTACAATGTCAATATCCAGTTAGGCCTACACTGTGTGATGGGCCTGATGGGAATGTCGTACTCGGGTCATGTTGCACGTACCGGTTGCTCGCTCAACAACGCGTCCAACTGAGCGTTTTCCTAGTAAATAGAATTGGCAGCAGCTAGAGTGATTTGCATAACCTAAAATGTTTTGAATAGCGGCAAGATTTTTCCCACGTAAACAAAGACGAATCACGGACGGTTGTGGTTGGTAGATCGTAGACAGTGGATGTAAACAGCAACCAACTTCATGTTATTTGCGTGCATTAATTGACGGGGGCTAAGTGATGTAAACCGCGGCTTAACTGGGTAACATTTATGACCAATTATTGAGCGAGCGTCTCCACTTGACTCTTATGGCTCGAATGTCTGTTTTTTTCTTTTCTTTCTGTTACTGCTTCGGTACAGGTCGCACCATTTCTCTGATCGACCTGAAATTTTGCACACATGTACATACCACCTATGCGGGTTGCTGTATAGTTTTCGAACAAAATCCGATCGTTGGTAGTAAAAATAAAAGTACAACATTCTCTCCTATTTTACAAATTTTCAGCTAAACCTGTCAAGACCTTAAGTAGTGTAGATAGAAATTACACTTTAACAAAAGTAACGTTACCATGGCAACTTAAAGTCCCACGAGAATTTCTCGTCACTATGCACTGCCACCTAGAAGTAATCAAAATGCTATCGAGGAAGCAGTGTACTGTAGTACTATTTGTTATCAAAGAGTTAAAATAGTTTTCCCAAAGAAATGATGTCAAGGTCCTCTAGATGGCGGTGGATTTTATCCATTCTCTCCTATTTTACAAATTTTCAACTAAATCGGTCAAGACCTTAAAGGCATTAAATCACAATGGAAGAAGTATTTTTTTAATACAAGAAGGTGTACAAAAAATAAGAATGCCGGACATTTTGGCAACCTTGGATGAAGCCTATACCCTATACAACGGTTTGTTTTGACGCGCGCCTGGGGGCATGTGACGCGGGTGGATCCACCTGCTGAGCTGACCGCAGCCGGCCGGGCGAGGGTAGACACTCGGTTAGAACACGTGTTGTATTTAGTAAGGGGTTGACATTCTGTGTGGATGGAGTGTTTCGCAGATTTGTTCTAGCACAATGACAGCTCAACAAGTGTTTTATGTACTAATTTAATTAATGTGATAGTGAATAGCATTACAAGGTTTGTCGAGATATGTGAAGAGTACGGATGGCTCAGTGACTTCAGTTAACAAACATGCCTATATAGTTGGAAGTGTGGATTTTGTTTTCTTTTAGGTTCTAGTAGTTTTTTTAAAGTTAGTGATACGTGTGTCATAAAAAGAGACGGCAAACATACCAAATAATTATTAGTTTTATAAATAATTAATGTGTGACCGCGTGAGTGATTAAATGTGGATGTATTGGACAACAAAATCAAAATCAGGTTTATGATACAGAAATGTGGTTTTCATATAATTCCGTGGGTTAAAATCGTTTTACAAATGTATACACTGTTCTAATCCTTACAATGATAAAGAAATCATTAAAGTCGAATCACTTTTAGTCAAAGAGTCCACAGTATGCGACTTGAAAACCCTTTTAGATATATCGTTGTTCTTTACACGTGGAGAGTAACAAAAACTGTTGCCTAGCAGTGTTGAGAGAATGAAATGTTAATAATATGCTCGAACCCATCATGGATAGTAATACAATCGAAATTAGCACGCAATTTTTGATTTTTTTCCGATTCGTGACAATATAAGCACTCTGTGTCGGTATCCATTGATGTACATTCATTACAACTACACCATTTAAGATCACCTTTCCTGCCACTAAACTGTTTTATCCAGGCTTCTTTTTCTTTATTTTTCTTTTGATTTTTCCTCTGTTCACTTTTCTGTGTATGAAGGCTCGAAAATGAAGGGACGAGCTAATCCTATAACACCCTGTACATAGAACAACACTTTTCAACTGACCCGTCCTGTGCCCGATGGTATTGAATGGGCGGGCAGTGAGCCGGCCGCATTTACTCGAGTCGATCGGTAGCGAAGCTCTGTATAGCCATCCAGCTACGTCACGGGTGGTGACGTCACGCACCATACAATTTCCACAATATTGGTCGTACCATGTTTAAATATTGACCGATTTAATTCATTTTTTTTCTAAATTCTTAAAATAAATTTAGGTTTAACATAAGTAAGCAACAAGTCAATGTGATAGTATGGCTTTAAAGACTTATTGGTATGTAACATTATGGGAATGTCGTACTTGGGTCATATTGCACGTACCGGTGCTCGCTCAACAACGCGGCGGGACTTTAGCGTTTTCCTAGTAAAAATACTCATGGCTCATTTGTTTTTACCTTTTAATTTGAGAGAAAATGGGACAGATTTGGCAGTTAGCAAATAGCTATTCGCTCGGCCAAGATGCATCCGACGTATATGAATCTTTGCAAAGTTGTCAATGCAGCATACATGGATGGCCCAGCGGTCATAGATTTTCAAAATTCTGTCTGAATACGTAAGGAAAAAATCACGAATATAGTAAATTTTAAAGTTTTTAACAAAATCGAAATTTGTGAAAACGAATTTATTTTTTATAAATTATTTTAGGGCCCTATATTTCCACATTCGTGACATATGTTCAAATTTGCCAGTTGGCCGAGTGAACAGCAATTTGCCTAAAACGCATGTCCTATACTCTTTTAACCTTTCTGTGCAACCATCGAGTATACTCGAGCTGAGGTTTTTTCGAAACGCGCGCGCTTGTTGCTGCTGATAGCTATAATCGATTGTAAAAAGTCGATTTTTTTAACTGTGCTGCACTCTATGTGCAAGCTATTTAACCATCTTCTAGTTTGGTAGTTTGACCACAGATGGCTCTGTCAGTTATTTCAGTCGTGCAAAATTGACAAAACAACAAGTGAAGATAATAATGGCGTTTGGAAAAGGTTAGGATGATGAAATGCAAATGACAGTTATTGGGCAAAATGGGAAATGACAGTTATTGGGCAAAATGGGTTGTAATGAAGAGGTTTATGATCCACATTAGGACTTGTTTAGCAATCATAGACTTTGAAGTACCTAAAGGTTGAAATAATAGAGAATAAGAGGAGGTTGCCAGTAGGCCCAGGTGACGAAAATCAGCTCATACTTACGTAGGTCTATGCTAGGGCAATTGACACATGTAAATAATAGTCTTGACATTATAACAGCAAGACAATCTAAACAAGGTGTATAGTGTAATGAAATCTTCTTCATTTCAAGGATGAGGAAACATTTTAATACGTTAAATATTACTATCAAATACAAGTGAGAGAAACTGACTTTTTGCTCAAAATAACCCAGCACTGGGGTGTTGGGTGCTCCGTTCAAAACCCAGCATTGAAAAGGTTAAACAAATACCAATACAAAACAAAATAATCGTTCATACTGTCATGTCGTAACCTAGCTAGTTTTCTTCTTCTTCTTTGTGATTTATCCAAATATTTATGGTAACGGTCATGACATCAAGATTATTGTCACAGTGGGGACGAACACTCTCTACTAGATATTACACAAAACAAAAACTTGTAGAAATACAGCCGAACCTTACACACTCAAAAGAAATGAGATCTAAAAAAGGGCCAAGCCCATTCTACCCTTCCACATTTGCACATTCTTAATTCATAAACGTACAGTGTCCCGTAACAGCATCCTCGAAAAGCTTGGCAAAATAGAATTTGTAATATTAATTTAAACGTAATAGTTCATCCAAGTTCTTTTAGTTTTTTCTAATTAATTTAAACGTAATATCATGCAAACAAGTCGCGCTTGCGCGCGGCTTGAAGCCGCTACGCGGAGGGAGTGGAAAACCTCGTACTCGGAATACCTCGTAGTTGGAAAACCTCGTTGACGCGACAAAATCGCGAATCGGTCCGCGTATGGCCGCGATACGATAGTTTTCGGGTAACGTTTGTCGTTTATCCGAAGACCTGTGACAAATTTGTTTTCCGGGACACTTTCAGTACGCCGCCTCTAAGTACGGTGCAAAATGATTTTCGATATTGATAATTTTTACGCCTTTTGTGTAAAATGTGGGAGAAATGTTTTCCTGGGACAATTCCGAGACAAAATATTTTACGGTAAGTCTAAATCTTCGCCTCGTCCGCGCAGATCCGCAAAGCCCAAGATGGACAGGATCAGACATATTGCACATTTTTCATAAATCCTGGACAAAAGTTTTACGTGACACTTGTCCGGGTTATCAAAATATGCCCTCGTCCGTCCGGTTCCGTAGAGCTCGAGATGTACCTGATCGTACTGTAATTGTGGAAGATATAATAAAAAAGAAATCGTTTATCCACAAAATGACCAATACTATTTTGAGAAATTCAAAAAAGTTTTTGGCAACGTTGAAATGAAAGTGTTTCGGGGAATGCGGGCCCTGACGTAATGGGAAAGGGAAAAATTGAAATTAAAAATTTTGAAAATGCCCCAAAAGGGTGACGGAAGCCCTGAGCACTGTTTTGACTTTAAAAATTAACCCCTCTAATAAACCACTGCTTCGCTTGACCAATACAGTTCTATAGAGCCCGAGATGAACCCGATCGGACGAAAATTGCCCGAGCTATAAAAGAATCAATGTTTTTTTGGATTTCCCAAAAATGACCAACCACTTAAAAAGAAACGAAACGAAATTAGTGTTAGGGCCGTAACCTCTGATGCAGCCCACTGGCGCCATTGGAATTGCCTCAAAAATGAAATGGCTTGAAGATATCAATGAAATGTCTTAATTTATATTTCCAAAACCCCCCCCCCCCCCCCCCCCACAAAAAAACAGTGTCAGAGGCATCTAGTCAAAACACAAAACAGTCCACGAAATTCGGATTCGTACTGGAAAAAGTTAATAAATTTCACTGAATAATTAAGGTTATTCTTTATAAAACTCGACTTCTTCCCCCCCCCCCCCCCCCCAATCACTCCTCGCCACTTTGTCCTACGTTCCCTGGGCGTGTTCTTTGATTTTGGACTTTGCCCCCCCCCCCAAAACCCGCCATGCCCAACCCCGAAAAGAAGTTCGCTAGTATGAACATTTTTTATTATTGGAAGTTTTTAAAATTGTGCTCTATTTTGGGTTGCCCTAGCGGGCCCCTGAGCCCCACTTTTTGGGGGAAGTCTATGCTGTCCGATTGCCTAAAGGGGCTGTCAAAAACGCCTATGTATGTTTATCGATGTGCATGTGCATATGGGGGTTTTTTGGAATTCATTACTGTATTTAAAAAAAGTTTCCCAAATCAGAGCCCCCCACTTAAAAACCAGACTCAACCCTGATTTATTACTCACTTCATAGCAAAAAATAGATTTTTTAAAATGTAAGTTTTTTTTATTTTCTGTAGGGAGCCTCTTCAAGCTAGAACCATTTTTTAAATATTTGTGTCAGTAAAAATTTTAGGTAAAAAAATTTCACTGACGAGAGTATTAAAAATTTAAAAATGTGGTTTTTTGCGCCCAGGGATTTTAAAAACAAATGGGGGAATGTTGTTTGGGCGTAATCGCCAAACCTTAGACGTATTTTAAAAAGTCAACAAAGGAAATCAAATCTTTGAAGGCATAACCCTTTAAAAAAGACTTTTTTTTATTTTGCATGCATACGAAAAAATGCGTTTTTTTACCGGCCTTGTTTTTAAAAACCACGTTTGGTGCCCGTTTTGGCCGCTCAGGGGACATCGAAATGGGATCAAAAAGAAATTTTTTTTTAAAAAAGTTTGATCTTGTTAAAATTAAATGAACCAACATGGTGGGGAACATAAAAGTAAAAATAGGGCCGTTTGGGGTCTTCAAAAAAAGCATGTGTAAAAAAGGTTGAATTTTTCTATGAAACCGAAAAACGCATTGCAATCTTGTCTCCCCCCCCTGTTACCCTTCAAACTTAACCAAAGCGTGATTTTTTGGTATGAAAATTTCCGTAAAATCGGATACAGGGGGTTTTTAACATTCTTGAAAATTTACAAAAAATATTTCCCCGTGTTTTTTTGTGCCTTTGAATGAAAAATTTTAACTATAAAAAAGTGTCCCGGACCGAATCAAAGGCTTCGCCCTAACCCGGTTTTCGAACCCAGGTTCCAAAACCAAATTTTATTTCCAATTCCTTTAACTTGCGCTACTTTACGAGCCTTGGTCGTTCCAAATGAAAAACCGAGGAAAACCCAAATTTTTAAACTTTTAAAGTTGCATAAAAATTTTAAAAATTTTTTCCAACTTTGCGAAATTTTTTCCCCTTCCATCGGAAAAAGGAATTCGAGGAAATTTTGGTTTTAAAAAAAAACCCTTTTCGCTATTTTTTCATTGGCTTGGGAAATTTTTAAAAAAACCTCGAAGCTTACCGCGCATCACAAATTAAAAAAAGGGAAAAAATGGAAACCCAAAAAATGTCCAAAAAAAAGAAAACGTGAACATTTTTCCGTCGGGCCCCCCCCGCGTTAACTCCGCAGGGGCACTTCTCAAAAACGCCGTAAGTAAATTTGAAATCTGTTTTTTTTAAAAACATTTTTTTTTAAAAAACAGCAATTTTAAAATTTTTTTTTTCAAAATTACCGGGGGCATTTCAAAATGTTCTCGTCCCCCCCGGCAAAAGATTGTAACGGCCCTAAAACCCCTAAGGGTGCTTGTCCCCAGAACGTTTCCCAAAAACCCCCCGTACCGTCGGCTTTTCGGGTGCAAGCCTCTTTGGGGCGCGGCAATCGTGAATAAAAAAATTTTTATGTTTTTTTTGATGCCAAAAAACGTACACGCAGGGTCAATTTGGCGGGTTCCAAAACCTATATAAAATGCTACAAAATGGGTCATGTTTGGATACGATTACGTAAAGGGTCCTATGGATGCCTTTAACCACTTGAAAAATTTTTAAAAAAAAAGTGTACCATGTTTTTTTTTACGTTTTGAATAAAAACTCATACTGAAAAAAAGTGTCCCGAATCGTGTTAAAAAGGGGGCACTACGACCCGGGGGTTCGAACCAAGGTTCTCAAACTAATTTTTTTAAAATTTCCTTCTCTTTTCCTCTACTTAATGTGCCTTGGTTAGTGAAACTAAAAATAGGGAAGTCGTTTTTTTTTAATTTTTTTTAAATTGCACTGTAAAATTTTCCAAAATTGGCCAATTGGGAAAATTTTTTTTCCCCATTTGAAAAAGAAAAAAGGGGACCAATTTTTTTAAAAAGCTTTTTCCGAAATTCATTGGTTTTTGTAAGGGGAAAATTTTTGGGGTTTTAAAACCGTGAACCCAAAATTTCCAAAATTTGGAACCGAAAAAAATCCCCAAACAATTCCCATAAAAAGAGAACAAAACTTTTTTTTTTTCCGAAAATTTTTTTTTCCCCAGGCCGCCAGTTTTGTTAATGTTTCACGTTAAAAAAAAACAAAAAACAAAAATTTCGGGAATGCCCAGAAATATCTGCGTTTTTTTTAAATTTTCTCGTTTCCAATCCAAATTTTTTTATCGCCGTCCCGGCCCAAATATAAGGGGCCCCGGAACCCTTTTCGTGGGTTTGTACCCGTAATTTTTTTCGAACGCGTAGAACCGTCGACTTTCGGGTGGGGTGCTACTTTTTGGGCGCGGAAACCCGCGAGCCCCAAAACGTCTAAAACCATTTTTTTGGTTTTTTGACTTTTTGACCCGGAAAAAAATTTTTGTCGGGGTCGCGGGTTTTTTTTTTTTTTTTTTTTGGAAATGTCGACCTTTTTCCCTGGGGGAGCGCCCAAAATGCGCGTTTATCACCCCCCCTTGGGGGAGAAAAACGTTTTGGGGGAAAAAAAACTCGTTTTCCCCCGCCCCAGCCAAATTTAAAACGTAGTTTTAATAGTTAGATAGTTTTCTTTTTTGCCAAGCTTTTAAAGGGGCTGTTACAGGACCTGTAACGTTTATGAAAATTTAAAAAAGCGCAAAAGTGGGAAAGGGTAGAATTGAGTTGGCCCCCTTTTTTTGATCTCATTTTTTTTTGAGTGTGTAAGATTTTGGGTGTATTTTTATTAGTTTTTGTTTTGTGTGTGATCTAACTTTTTTTAAATTTCCCTTGCAAAATTATTTGTTAAAATATGATAATTTTATCAAAGTCGTTTTTAAATTTTTATGGAAATTACCAAAAAAACTAGGATGAAAAAAATCATGGGCCCCAAAAACTTCTCTTTGTAAACAATTATCGTCATTGTCAAGTAACTATAGTTACTTGTTTACTATAATCTGTTCAGGCTTATATTGAAAACCCTTTTTTTGGAAGCTTTCCCGCAAACTTTTTCAACTTTTTTTTTTCAAAAGACCCATATCACTATTACCTTAATTCCTTTAAAAAAGAACTTGTAGCCCCACCAGTTTGGTCAGAATCGCGGGGCCCCTATTAGTTAGCAGTAGCAGCAGTACTAGCGTGCAACATCCTTAAGGTTTTTGAGAGTTTGGGAAACATTTTTTTCACCAAGAAGGAATGCTCGTACCCCAAACCCAAAATTAAGGCATGGTTTTCAGGACCTAAATCCCCTCGTTTTGATAGTTTTCAAGTCAAAATCCGTTTCTGACGGTGGGTGACACCTCGAAATCACCCAACTCTGCTTGCTGTATAAGGGGCTTGGTGTGCATTGCACCGCGGCTTTGGCTGCGGCGCCCTTACGGGACCTAGATCTGAAAATTTTTTTGTTATAAAAAGTCTTTCCATTATTCTAACAAAAATTAAAAAAAATTTAGTGAAAAACCCCCCAAAGAAAATTGCTTTTAACACTTCTTGGGGTTAGGGGCATAGGGTTTTTAAATTTTAACACATTTTCCTTTACGTGATATTTAATTAAAAGTGGGCCTTACTAGATAAATTGTAAAAAAATTTTGTGGGGGTAATGAAAGTTAGCAGTATTTTGAAAAAACAATAGTAATAGTAAATAAATCTATTTAGCAACGCATTTTATACATAAGAAATTGTACAATTTAAAATGTACAAAGCATGATACAATACATAATATTATATCTAGTCCATTATTTTTTTATTAAACTTTTTAAAAAAATCCCTGGTTTTTTCACTACTATAAACCCATACTGTAAACCAGATTTGACAAAATTGACACATTTTTTCTAAATTTCTGTACTTTTTTTATTTTTTTCTTATGTTTTCCCCCTTTAAGTGATTTTTTGAGTGCTAGTTTTTGTTCATACATTTAGATACAGTTTTTTATTCTTGTTTTTTTTTTATTTTTTGGGATATCCTTTACTTGACATATTTTATTTAAGTAGCTAGGTATCAATCCCCCTTTTTAATTTTTTTAAATCATAACTAAGGTAGGCCTATGGCTAAATTTTTTGCTCAGAAGTTATTTTAAGTTTTTAGCATGTTTTTTAAACCTTGTGTATCTATTCATGTTGTTTAAATAAACAACATAAGTTTCTGCAAAAACAATATCTCAAGTTAAAAAACTTTGGGGGGACCCCACAAACACGACACAACGGTCATTTTTTTTTGAGAACAACCCACTATAGCAAAGGGTTTAAAGGAAAAAAAGCCAAAAGGTTGGGTTGGGGGAGAACAGGAGTCTTACCTCTACTCAGATGACATAAGTATCCAATTTGAAGGGAAAGAAGAGAATTTGTTATCAAAATTTTGTCTCCCTTTAAATTTTCAATAAACTAGGAAACGCCCCAAATCGTTTTTAAAATTTTATTGGACATTAGAAAATATATACAGATTCACAAATACAATATTTTCCACCATATTGTCCGGATAGGGTTCTATATGCAAAACTCAAAGTGAAAAAAATAAAAAAAATAAAATTTTAATCAAAAAATTTGAATACCTAAAAAAACACAAAATTAGGGAATAGTGGATGTATTACAAATATTCAGTAAGCATTCAATGTTTAAAAAAGGCATTTCTTATAATCAGTTTTGATTTGTTTACATAATGATAATACTATTTAAAAAAGTATATTCAAGGCAATTTTGTAGATGATAATATAATTGTAGTTATACTTCATTGGTTAAATAAAAAGTTTAAAAATAAGTACAATTTTTTTATTTTGGGTTAAAATAGGGCCCATTGGGTAGTAAATATAATAATTAATAAAGTGTGTTAGCCCCAAAAGGTCTAATCCAATTTAGCCACCTGGGGGCCCAAAAGAAACAAACCTTTTTCCCAAAACCTGTTTTTTTTTTTTTGTTTACTGTTTTCCGCTTTTCCCCTTTTGAAAAGGGTTTTACGACAATTGCTATTAATTTAAAAAAGGTGTCCCTTAAAACGGGCCCCTTTTTGCTTTAAAACCTTATAACAATTTTACCCAAATTAGGGGAGTTAAAGGGGATTGGGTTTTTTCCATGGGTCCCTTTCCCGGGGGGTTTTACAGCTACATTTTGCATCTTCCTTTTTTATTTTTGTCATGGAAATCAAAAGTTCCCAACATGCCCGTTTTTTTTAATGGGTTTTTTTTTTTGGTCCCGGGTGCCTCAATTTTGGGAAGCATGGGACGTTTAACCCGGAGGTTTTTTGGTTCCCCAACCCCCCCGGCAGGGGAAAATTTTACGACAATTGCTATAATCAAAAACTTGTTTCCCCCTTTAAAGGGGGGGCTTATGCTTTTAAAAAAAAAAACCTTATAAAACATTTTTTTGTTTAATTTTCAATAAATAAAAATTTAATTTTAAATCTACCCACTCAGGGGTTTTTTTGGGGGTGTTTGGCTTTTTTTGGGCTTTTGGTTAGCGTCTCTCCTTCCAATGCAGAAGGTCCAGGGTTCGATTTCCCGGTAAATTTAGTTAAGTTATTTAGATATAGGTTAGACGATAAAATAAGATTAGTCTTTATTCATCTCCAGTTCAAATACTGTACATAATTAATAATTATACATTTCATATTTAGCCGGTTAGGGCCCATAGTAAGAAGAAGAATACCTACCTAGACCCGGGAACTCTTTTGTGTGGGGGGTATTCCAATGAAATTTAAATATTATTATTTAAGATGGCGATGCGGCTAAAATACTGACAAGACAGATAGGCATAGTGACAAGTTGGATAGACAGATAGGCATAGTGACAAGTTAGATAGACATAGGCATCTAGTGGCAAGTAAGACAAACATACTGACAAGACGATAGGCATAGCACAAGTTAGATAGACATGGTATCTAGCGGGAGGTTAGACAACAAAAACTGACAAGACAGATAGGCATAGCGACAAGTTTTGATAACAGATAGGCATAGTTGGACAAGTTGGATAGACATAGGCATCTAGTGGCAGGTTAGACAAACATACGGACAAACAGATAGGCATAGCAACAAGTTAGAATGTTGATAGACAAATAGGCTAGTGACAGTGAGACAGACAGTCAGATAGGCAAAGTGACAAGCTAGACAGACATACTGATATCAGACACATAGTGACAAAACAGACTTACTTTGTGACATACATACCGACTGTCAGACCCGACAGATATGCATAGTGACAGGCACAGACAGATAGGCATAGTGACAAGACAGACATACTGACATGACTGGGCAAGACATACTGACTGACAGACAGGTAGACCCAGACAGACTGGCGACAGACCTACTGACTGACAGACAGACATACTGACTGACAGACAGGTAGACCCAGACAGGCTGACAGACAGACAGGCAGACAGCCAGACATACGCAGTGGCGTATTTAGCCTTGTTTTTTCCTTTTTAAAAAG
>JAMZAV010004854.1:0-47359 GCA_024449915.1 Sweltsa coloradensis
TACTGCTACATTCGTGGTAGTTCTTTTCTTCCGTTCCTTCTAATCACCATATTTGTCTCCCCTTCTTCCATTTTTCTTCCCCTTGTTCCTTGTTCTGTTTATTGCTCTTCCTCTTCACTCTCGCAAGCAGGTTCATCGTTCGGCAGTTGTTTCAGCCTATTCTTAAGGGGAATCCCTAGACTCGACTCATATTGGCTAACTAAGAATATATGTGTACACACACAAAGTATATCTCGTTTAAGGCCTACTGACGTGTTTTTTTCACAGTGGCGAAATTTTGGGCATTTGGACATGTTTTTGTTGATTTTATTGTTAAAAATGGGAATCAACCAGCTCAAGATCTTTGGTTTAGAACCTAGATTTTTTTTATCAAAAACTATGTATTTTTTTAGCAGCGTTTGAAGGGTAACTTTATTAAAATTCTCTGTAACTTTTTTTTTATATGAATTTTTGAATTTTGGGAAAATTTTTCACAACAAATAACACGAAGTGTTTTAACTGTTTTCACTTGAATTTCGTGAGGCATACCAGATTGGGCTACTTCATTTGCTTCATTGAACGTTTTCTTAAGGTATCAGAAGTCATTTGGGGCCCTTTGCGATAAAAACTCGTTGAGTGTGACTGATTCCCCCAAGACGCTGCAAGAACAGGCGCTCAGCTCCAGATTCCGGCCGCATCTGTCGCTGTGTAGCGGCAGCCAAGGCTAACTGACGGGTCGCGGGGTTGCCATGCCATGCGCTCGACTCTGTTATAACACGGAATACACACATGGGTCGGGACCCGGACTGGCCCGTGTGACTGTCTATTTTTTTTACGAGTACGTTGCGGTGAATGAATCTAGTATTTGTATGGGGTTCTAATTTAGTCGATGGTAGAAAACCCGTGTTTATAATACTAGCGCGATTTTGTTTTTTAGTGAAACATAGTCAATAGTACGGTACGTAGATCTAAGATACTAGTTATTGTCAGTGTCCACACAATTGGCAGATAAAAACAAAACCGCAATAGACCTAGAAAACGCTGTAAAAGGGCAAAGTATTACAGTCTCCACGAAAATTCCCCGTCCATAAACAACTTTCTTTACCCACGTAAATATAATCAATGAAAGTTTATATCATTCAAAAATATACTATGAATACTTCCAATACCGATATGCCTACTTAGACCGACATTAAAAATTCATTTTCCTGGAGCCTGACTTGGAATCTGAGTCAGTTCCGTCAGGACTCGGGAGTAATTCGTTTTGAAACCAACACTCACTCATTGCGGTATTTTTTATTGCTAGTAGTAATTATTATTGCGACAAACTTTTTCCCACAACAAGCAAAATAAATAGCAATCAAGTGAATATTTTATTTTTTTTTCTAAAATTTTTAGAAATAAAAAACGTCCGCCCCGACCGGGATTTGAACCTATACTACGGGAGTTTTTCCCGACTCCCCCAAAATCGAGAAATATGAATATTTGTCTGCTAGTCTCGATAGAACAGTTGGCAGAGTATCGGTATGTTGAGCCGGAGGTTCTGGTTCGAGACCCGGCCGAGGAAATTTATACAATTGCCATTGGTCAAAAATTATAATGGTTTTTCTAATAGTAAATTCCAAATAATATTATTTTATTAAGAAAGAGTTACTATAATTCTAATGAAAGGGGGAAAGAAATTCATGTGTTCTATATTGTTTTATAATTAATTTCGTATCTATAACTATTTATAATGGAAATAACTTTCCACCGCGGCTGATCCAGCATAATAATATTATCACATCGCACGTGGCAGCCTACCAGCCACTGCGTATGCTAAGAAAAGAGTGGCACTAGAGAACGGTTGAGTGTGCACTTTTAAACCCCCGACGCATACATCAGGCTATGTGTAAAAACCACCCAAATATTCGTATATGCATTATTGATCCTTTCTATGGAATGTGTTATGGAATGAGAATGTGAAAAATCTTGTATCGCTTGTGGATCGGGAAACTGGACTTCAGTCCCGGGGTAATTAGTGAGAAGGGGGGGGGGGGGGGGGAGAGCTGGGATGCGATAAAGATATCTCTTTCTAGCCGTCCGGGGCGCTAATCGGTTTTGGCGCAGGCCCCAAAGCGTATGACACTGTTAGTCGAGGACGCGGGTTCGAATCCCACATGGCCTTCACGGTTTTGTCCTTCAACCTCATTTATTACCACTTATCGTCTCATAGAAGTAGTGTAATAATAGGCAGCTAAAAGAGAATGTATTATAATTCTCTATACCAACAATGTCTTATTATAAACGGGGCCTTAATTATTTCGGAATCAAGTTAACACATTATGAAGTGAGAATAACAAACGAATTGTTTAATTATCCTTGCCAAAAATAAAAATAGTTTACCCCCTATGGTATAGGTTCTTACAGCAGTGATTCCAGTCATGACATTGCTGAAATCTCCAGTGATGAGTTTTCCGATATACCTATCGCTCCAGACCTGTTGTTACCATGTTTCCAAAATTGAAGGAATTTTTACTTGGAGTGTGCACGAGCTTCCGGAAATTGTAAGTCCTAGGGAAACTCCAAATATGCGAGAAACGGGCCCCGCCCCACATCCGGGAAAGCACAAAGAACTAAAGCTGAGAGTGCTGCGAAAAAAACTTCAAAAAATTAGCCTAATGTCTGTTAATGTTACCACGCGCCGTTTTGGAACTAACACTATTTTGTTTTTTCGTTTAAAAAAACATACGCTCATCCAACAACGCGCCTGAAAAAGCGTTTTTCGAAGCTAGTATAAATATCAGCATTGACACAGATGCTAGTTGAAGTTCTGCATTATTGGGAAACTGGTTTTTGGTGGTAATTATTACATTATTGTGGGTCGTTCTTTGGGCTACAGTGACCAGGCATTACAACATATTGGGAAAAATATACTAAAAATAATTTGTTACCAACAAAGGGGTTCGCTAAATTTTGTTTTTCCCAAAAACTCGCTAATCTTTTTACTCAATGCACCCAATTGCAAAGATATAATAGTTATAAAAGTTATAAAAAAAACAGATAAAATTAACATGGACCTCGCAACACCAAAAGCGGCTATATTCATAATCATGAATCATGATCGCATCTTTTTCAGTTGCTATTTCATACAATAAAAGGATAAAAGGTGTTTATTTTCACTTTGAGTTCGAATTATTTATTATATTTCAAACAGACTTTAAATATATCGTTCTGGAAATATCCTAAACCTATCCTAAATTGAACCCATTATCCGAAAAACAAAATTGATGCCCGCGGAACGTAGTATAGTAGCTATTCGCATAGCTGTACGTGGTGTGCGTGGACCCTCTTCAGGTGACCGACTAGGATATTTGGATGTTAATAAGCGAATGTAAAAATGCTGTTTCAAGAGGCCTCGACCAAAAACCTGCCCTGAACTGAGGAAAATGTTAAGACATGATTGCTTGTGGCGGATTCGAACCCATGACCATCCGAAACAGAATTTAACAAGCTACGCATTTTTATTTTATACCTGTCATACCTGTCTGTAAAAACAACTGGAAAGTGGAAATTATCTAAACACAGTAAATTTTTTAAGAACGTGGTTCTTGATGACTTGGTAGAGAAAGATGAATTCGATTTTTAACGGTAAGTTATTGCATATTTCTGTGTTGACACTCAAGTGGCGCATTGGGGGCATTAATTTTGACTGGGTGTCGATATGTCGGGAAAAACCCGGAAATAATCACAAATAAACTAAACTGAAAAAAAATGAATGTAAGTGATGATTGATGAATGAATGAATGAAAGAATGAATGAAAGGGAAAGGGAAGGAAAGATGATTTTTTTTTTTTTATGTGCCCCTCCTCCTCTCCCCCCCCCCCCCCTATGAGTGCGCATGGTGGGGCATTCATTTTGACTGGGTGTCCCATATGTCGGAACCCGAAATAAAAAACTGAAAATGAATGAATGAAATGATGAAGGAAGGAAAAGGGAAAAATTTTGTTTCATGTGCCCCCCCCCCCCCATGAAAACGCATGGGGGGCATTAACTTTGACGGGGGGTCGATAAATCGGGAAAACCGAGAAAGAAGCAACGAAGAAATAAACTGAAAAAAGAATGAATGTGAAAAGTGAAGAAAGGAAGATATTTAGTTTTCATGTGCCCCCCCTCCCTCCATTGTACAACTATGCGCACGGGCCACTCACCCACTGCAATGTGGTAAGCGCGTCGTGTTCAAATGTACCGTAAATTGCAACATCGCCTAGCTCCCGGGCCGCGTGTGCCGTGAAGTAACTGAGGTCAATAGACACCACCGCCTTCACGTGCGGGTCCTCTCTACCTACGCTCATGCTCGACTGCCCGTCTCGTTTCAGGCTCGAGTTTTGTCGCCGCGGAGAGATGGAGGGGGGTACGTAATAGCGTTCATAATGAAATAGTGAATTCTGAAGCTGTTTGGTATTATGACCGAAAATAGGCTTCTAGGGATTCCCCTTAAATGATTTTACCGTTTTTTCCCCTACTATCCCTTCTGTCAGCCCATTCCAATCCACAACTGTCCTTGCTTTTTTTTTTCTTTCTTGTGCAAAGTTGGCCTCTTCAGCCATTCTTCTGTCTTGCTATCCAATATAAGACTGCCTCCTTTTCTATCCTGCTCAGGTCATCGGGCAGGGAGTCAATGTCATTCCTGAGGGCGGCGCATCTGAAGAGATGCGCTCTGTCTTGATCTTCTAAATTACAAAGTTTGCAGGTGGCCGGTTCGTTGGTAATGTTGAAGCGGTGCAGGTGGTGCTGCAAGATGTCGTGACCGGTTACAAGCCGGAAATGGGCGGTGGCCGTCTTCCTCGACCAGTCTTTGTCTGGCCCTTTTTTGATCTCGGTCCACCAGTTCTTTAGTCGTGAAGTCTCTTCTGTGGTGTTTCTGAAGATCCTTTTTGTGGTTGACTTGATCTTAGTTTTGACATTTTGGTAGGAGAGAGGCGCTGCTGGTGGTTGCGGTGCTTTTGTGGCACTTTTGGCCAAGAAGTCTGCCTTTTCATTCCCCATGATCTTGCAGTGGCTAGGGATCCATTGAGCCTCTAATAGGGCAAAAACATGATTTCATCAACCTCATAGCCAAAATATAAATTTAAAGCTACATACATGTGTCATACATCAAATTAAAGCTTACAGCTTATTCTTTCAGAATTGCCAAAGTTCAATGGAATGGCATTTATATATTTTATAATATGACACAAGAAGTGCAATGATGTTCTGTTAATTTTTTTTTCTACATTTTACAATAGCAATTGAAAGCCAAGGAAAGTGATTAAAGAAAATTAGATTGCTGCAAAATGCATTCCTAATTTGGTTTCTACATATATGCACAAACTTATTACCAGCATACTATATATCCCATCATATGCTATTAAAATATGGCAGGTCTGTATCTTTTTTTGAAAATTGGATTGGTACGTCTGTTTACTAAAAGTTCCTAAAGTTCTTGTTCTGAGTGACTCAACAGTTCAATAACTTCAAAAATTTGTTTTATAAGTTAGATTATGGATGCAAATTTGAAGCAATTTTTTCAATTGTCTAACTTTATGATTAGTTGATAAATTGTGGTAACAGACGTACTTTGAACGGTAACAGACGTACCATGGTACGTCTGTTTACCACTGTTATTTCTCATATCCGATATTATTGTTTAAATTCTTTGTCCATAAAAGTTTGTAAAAATACCACTGGAGTGATAGGTCGAAAGCTTTCTTGTAAAAAATTGCTTCCATCAGCATGTTTTAGGTAGGCTTACAGTGTATGGTACATTATTAATTATTTCAAATTTTCTAATTAAAGGGTATCCCAATATCAAAGATTATTCCACTGGAATTGAAGTGAAGTTGGTCAAGATGTTGCACTAGAAGAATCTTAACACCTGGTAGATATTTAAATATCAGTGATGCACCAATAATTAGATTTGTGCCTTTGTAACTGTCAAATTATCATAAAATAACTTGTACGGTGGTACAACTGTTGGTAGCCAAAATTTTACAAATTATTTGGAAGCTAGAGTTGAGGTGAATTACAATTTACTTGAGAATCATATACCATAATCATAGTAGGCCTACATATTTACAGTTGAGGAGCCAGTTTCATACACGGATATTGACACCATTGTAGAAATTCTCCCCCTCCCGTGATGGATAACAGAAGTCATTGCTGTACTGCTTTAGAAATTCAATTTTACTGAATGATGGTAACAAAGTTTGATGTTTCATATCTAGGGATGTTAACTGATCAACGTAATGGAGCAGAATAAATTTATGTTATGGTTTGACCAGGTAGCAAAGGAAATGTATTAAAAAATGCAATTTTTATTCGTACAAGGTACGTCTGTTACCGCCTATTTCTTTAAGATTAGACAATATCCTCATAAATTCATATGAAATGAAGTGATTAGTATATAAGTATGAGGTAGTCCTCTATCTTGTACCTATTTTATATTCATGAGAAAGTTTGTTCTGTTGTATTCATTCAGCAATCACATACATTTACCAATTTCTAACGTAGGCCTACCGGTAATGTCTAAACAGTTGTCAAAAAAAGAATATCTGGATGTAACTGACCAATAATGAACAGAGAAATTATATTTGAAGATTTGATTAACTGTAACCACAAAAAGAAGCATGATCTATGATTTTTAGTATAAAATACCAGTTTTAATTCAGACAAGGTACGTCTGTTACCATACTTGGTACGTCTGTTACCAGCCTACTTCTTGCATAGTAGGCAACATACTTAAAAATACACATGAAGTGACTTGTGAATCTGATTAAGTACTATCTTGTAGCTATTTTGTATGAGAAGGTTTTTTTATTTTGCATGCAATAATCACAGAGTTTTAATCATTTCTAACATACTGTAAAAACACGCGTCCATTAAAAGTACGTCTGTTACCGCTTGTTGCGATCCCTGTCACGAGAAAAGTTGATATCGTACAGTAAAAATGTTTATACCATGAGAAAGCTCATCTTATTTCCTATTCATCCACATACTTACAATGTCTTTTTAATGAATGGATAACAATATAATTGGGTTTTGTTAATACAAAAATGTTGTCCGAAGGTACGTCTCTTACCCGTGTTTTGTCCCAATAGTTTGTTTTGCTGTCGGATGCCGACAAGGGAGTTTGCTAAGAAGGAGAACTTCCCTACATCTGTGTTCCAGGTTTCCCTTTCATATTTCCATGTATTGTCACCCCTAGCATTATAATTAGCTTTCTTTAGGCACTTATTTAGTTCCGCCCATCCTTCGTTATTCCTGGATACTCTGTACAACTTTCCCAATCTGTCATTTCGTCTTCTGTCCTCTAGTTTATCCCACCCTAGTTCGTTGATCATTCCAGTGACACTTTCGTATGTTCTTTCAATCCTACCGTTTACTATCTTTCCCATCAGTTCTTGTCTTGGGAATTTGTAAACGTTTACTTTGGAGCCGTCTTAGCAATGAGGCACATAGGCCTAATAAATTTAAAGTTCTGAATTGGCCTTGTTGATTCCGGCATTGATCCGCGGGTGTTTGCACTGTCCATACCACTCATTGCTATATTTCCTATTTAAAAAAATATCGATCTCTGGTTAGTTATCGCTTTGGTTTACTGTCCCCCACTGAAAATCAGTTATGACTGAGTGAGTAGACTCTAAATACATTTTTTAAAAGGCTACTTTAAAAATGATCAAACCAAGTTCGAGTGTTTTTTTTTTACTAGCCTAATTTGTAGGCACAGTGGTGTGCAGGCACCCATTTTTTTACATGCCAAAACATGGTTCTCGGTTTACAGTACAAATTTTGATGGTGGAGGTGCTGGTCTAGACTTACCACTATTTGTATTTTACCCTTTAACTGTTTGATATCATTTTAAGTTCAGTTTCAATTCGTTTCTGATTTTGTTTGATATTTTATAGAAATTCGAAGGACCACCCCTCTGGAAGTTTGAGTTTGGTTCGAAATTAAAAATCTAGGTTTGCACAATTCAACTAGGCCTAAGCTGTTTTGTTGTCAAGTGTGTGTGGGAATGGTCCGTTGCCATTGGAGATGATTAGATTCCCAGTATCAAGTTCATCTACATCCCGGGCTTTTTTTTTCTGGGGATTGACTCGGCTGTACCCCCTTTCCACATAACTATCCATCTCTTAGACCTAAGCTTTTGTTTTGCAGGTCTACTGAGTACTGACACTGTATTTGTTTTCTAATTTAATTCCCATGGTGTTGCAGTGTACGAACTCCGGGTGGTAAACTTGTTTACCAGTACCTGAAGAAGCCGAAGAAGATCCCAAGGTGTGGGCAATGCAAGGACAAGCTCAGGGGTATCCAGCCGGCGAGGCCGATGGAGCGCTCACGTATGTGCAGGCGTAAGAAGACCGTTAAGAGGGCGTATGGTGGTGTACTTTGTCATAAGTGTGTGAAAGAAAGGTAAGAATGTTTGGCATAATGTTGGCCAATTAAAATAACTGGCAATATGGAAATGACTAGGTACAACCACTTTAAGTTTAAGATAATTTAATATTTTACAGCTATTTAGTACTTGTTTCTAGTGTGAAAAATGCCTATCGGCTAGTTAGATTGGAGAAGGGTTAACAGGTTGGGAAAGCAAAGAGAACATAAATCCCAGCCTGAAGGGCTGGGGGCGACAAAACTTTTCACCTGCTGATGACAACTGCAGCTAAGGTAATTTAAAGTTGTTACCTTAATCCACGACGCTTTTCGTCCTTCTAGGACTCATCAGGCAACATCGTGGATTAAGGTAACAACTTTAAATTAGCTGCAGTTCAGTTAAGTCATCAGCAGGTGAAAAGTTTTGTTGCCCCCAGCCCTTCAGGCTGGGATTTATGTTCTCTTTGCTTTCCCAACCTGTTAACCCTTCTCCAATCTATTTAGTACTTGTGTGCCCATTTTGTTTTCAAGTGAAATTATAGTCTAGACTCTAGAGCTTTCTTGTTTCACAATTTTCATAAGTTTGGTAAGTTGGCAGAATGGTTTAGGTTCTGTGCATATCAGCCGTTCTATGTAGGCCTCCGCCTACCATAAAAATCGTAGAACCTGATGTTATTTTTGGCTAGAGATTGTTGTGTCACCTATCTTAGAACAATTAAAATTGCTTCATTTCTGGACAAATGAAAGCAAATGATATTTGCAAAGCATAGCATGTCTTTTTAGTTTTTTGTCATGTCTCCTTGAATTTTTCCATAGAAGACAATCACATTCGACCTAGAACTTTATTAGTACCTAGGCCTAGTACAGTAAAACCTCCATTATCCGATCACCGATCACCCGTATTATCCGAGCTCCATTAAAATTTAAAAAAAAAATACATAAATAAAAATAATAAAAGAATGCAGACGCCGCACTTTTTTAAATGTACTCACATAGGCTACATTTGTAGGCCTAGCGGTGGGCGCAACACGTGCTTCCGACCGTCCGCCCGCCCAGGGAATATTGCCCATGCCTACGAGTGAGTGCAAGAGTGGTAGATGCGGCAATATATCCCAACTCTCAAACGGTGTGCGTCGCGCGCATCGCCAATAACGAGCCTTCCGGACTGCGGCCGATCGTGCTTCGGCCTCATCAACTTGACAAGTTTTGAACCACTGATTTTGTTGATTCAAATCAATAAAAATCTGATTTAAATCTACTAAATCACTTTTTGTAATATATAAAAATAAAAAAATCACACACCCTGCCCCCCCCCCCCCTTTACTTACTTTTCCCCTAACATCACAGTGTTAAAAAGTTTTGGCCCATGCCAACCGAAGAAGTGCCCCAAGTGGTGCAACTTTGATCTGGCCCCATCACGTGTAAAACACTGGCGGGCGGACAAATGCAAAACAAATACTTCACGCAATCAACATCATGACAAAAATATGATTAAATGCCTTTATTGGAACAATATGTTTCCATTTTCCATCTCAGATGTATTACTAATTGATAGAGGTAATGAGAAATGGTGATATAAAAATCCAAATTTCGTTTTATAAAACCCAAATTTCGCGTTTTTCGCGATTTCATTTAAATGGTCAAAAACATAGGCCTATATCTAAAAAAAAAAAAATTTAAATGAAAATTTAAAAAAATCCCTTTAAGCCTTTTAAGTAGGGATGACATTCATTCCAATAAGTTAGAATCAATCATTGTGACCCACAAATCTAGGCCTATTCAGAATCAATTTCCCAAGCAAAAATAAATATTTGTACGCACCATTATTTTGGTGGACTATTGCCGCGGAGTCCGTGATACGCATCGTTATTTTGGCGGTCTATTTCCGTGGAGCCCGTGACGTCACGAAACGATGTACCGCCCGCTGCGCGCGTAATGTTCGGTCTGGACTGGCACCTCCACCAAAATTCACAAAAATTCTGGACCGGCACCTCCACCATCCCCACACATTTTAAACTCTAAAATGCTTAATTTCGCGAGTTAATTTGCGTTTTGACCAGTTTTATACAATTTCGTTCGTTATTTCGCGATATACACGAGATTTCGCGAAATTCGCATTTTCAAAATGTATTTTTTCCATCTCTAAATGATGTAATTCGTCGACAATATTACATTTTAGGCAATAAAATGGATATTTAAAAAAATTCGCGAATTTCGTTATCACCATTTTTCACTACCTCTACTAATTGATTTCAATTTTAATATCAGGTAGCCTAGTTAAATTAAATTAATTTCCTCCAAAAAAATAAATAAATAAAAAATACTCAGCAGGGTACAATTAGTAGGTAGTCTTATTTGCCTGAGGAAAAAACAAGGGGCCTACATGAGCCAATACGTTGGTCCTGCTGGCTCTACGAGAAAAATGTTTGTAGGAAAAAAAAACATGAAACTGATCTACTTGCTTGCCCCACCTGATTTTGAACACACAAAACGCCACTGACCGCCATTGAATGTAGACTTGGATTTATTTATTTATTTATACCTACCATGTTTGACTTCTGCTGATGTTCCTAAGCAGCATGTTACTTGAGTGGGTATTTTCTATGTTTCAGGATTGTTCGCGCTTTCCTCATTGAAGAACAAAAGATTGTCGTTAAGGTGTTGAAGGCACAACAAGCATCGTCAAAACAAAAGAAAGTTGACAAGTGAACTGTATGATCTTTTGAAATAAATCAACAAACTTTATTATCACTTATTTTTTATATACAATGCTTTGTTTAAATCTTTAAAACTTTAAATACTAGTACTCTTCAATAGTCCCAAGCAGCTTATGGTCCATATTCACACAGCTCCTTTTAGAGATTATAGTTACTTCCATGGCATTAGCCTACGTAGGCCTCTACGTGTTCTATAATTCATAATTTGTTTGTGTATTTTTCCATGTGCCTACATATCCACAATTCAATTACTCATCCTTAGAGATACGTGTATGTATATAGCATTTTGCAGGTGAGCCTACATGTGTCATTGACTCATTGAATTCTGAAACTAGAAAGTATTCAATTATCACTTATGATGATTTATTGGTAGGGGTCCAGTTAAGATATTTTTTGGATTGACAAATTATGCTCTTTGAAATTCAAATTATGCTTTATTTTGCGTTTTCTTTTTGCTTTTTTCCCCAAAAAATAAGCTTTTTAGACAATTTTGTTTGGCAATGTAAAATCTTTTTTTTTTTTTTTTTTAAAAATGGCTTGGGGCCGGGTCTACAACACCAAAAAAATCTTCAAAATGTCCGTATTTTGGGAAAAATCCTAATCCCCCGTGAATTTTGCGTGTTTTTTATCGGAAAAAATACGGATAAAGGGAAAATTTTTCGCTGATTGGGAGTAAAAGCTTTTTTTTTGCGTTTTCACTTTTTCATCGATAAAGGAATCGTATATCACGTTTTGGTGCGGTAAAATTGATTTTTTGGGCACCCTGGGATCCCTGATGAAATTTTTTTAACTTTATTTTGTTAAATTTTAGACAAAATTGGAAAAAATGCGTAAAAAGAAAAACAAGTCAACTCTATTATGACCCATGTTAACAAGACAAAAAACAAGCCATCTAAGTAAGAATAGAAAAGATAAATACAAAAAAACCCTTACAAAACCTGTTTTACTAAAGAATAATCTAGATGAGAATAACAAACTAGAACAAAAAATCCTTAAAAACCTGGCTTGTAGAAACATAATCTAGATGAAATAGACAAGCAAATAAACAAATCCTGACTAAACTGGTTTGACTAGTTACACTAATCTAGAGGGAAATAGACAAGACTAATCAACTAATCCTTATAGAGCTGGCTTGACTAAATACACTAATCTAATGAGAATAGAAAAGACTAATATAAAAAACCCTGACTAAACGGCTTGACAGATAACAAATCTAGATGAAATAAAAAGGGCTAAATACAACAAATCCTTATAGACCGACTTACAGAAAAACTACTAGATGGGGATAGAAAAGGGCCCAAAAAAATACGGGTAGGCAAAAAATTGTTTTTCTTTAAAAAACAATGATAGCTGTAACCAAAAAGGAAACAATGGAAATTAGATTGCTCCTGAAATCCTGCTTTTTTGCAATTTAAGCGAAACAATCATTGTAAGTTTTGAGTAATGGGGTAAAAAGGGCCTCTCTCTCCTTCTCTCTCTCTTCCAAATTTTGCTTTTAAATCTGGGAAAAACAAATTAATTGGTTAAGTGACAGTTGGGTAAAAATAGTTTTATCTTCGCCAAAGGCTGCCTGCATATGTCTGGGGAAAGTCTACGTTGTGTTATTAAATTTTAAAATACATTTTAGTTGAAATGGGAAAACTTTGGGTCTTTTTGGGCATTAAATCTAAAAAAACCATGGTAGTGATTTTTAAATTTTCCGTGGTAAAAAATGTTCCTCTTGCCCCAAAGGAAAAAACTGAAACTTTTGTTTTATTAAAAGGTGGTGAAATGAATAAGGGGAATAATATTTCTCCTAAGTGCCTTTGCATTCATCTGAAAAAAAACAATGGTATTGTATTTTAAACGGGTAACAGGGTTTCTTCATTAAACTAAATAAACAATTAATATAATTCAGTGGGCAATGTTCACTCTTTTCACCAAGGCTCCATGCAATTTCTTTTAGTTAGTGCAACGGGTTACAAATACAATGGTTTCTGGCTTTTTTTTCATTCAATTAAATAAACAATTATATTTTTCCCGGGTTCAGTTGGAAAATTTCGCTATTTCACTCCCCAAAGGGCTTCTAGTGAATCCGAAAGTGTTTTTTTTAAAGATTACCCAACAATCAAAACAGTGTTTGGCTCTTTAAATTGCTTTTTTTATTCAATCTAAAAAAAATATTTTAAATAATCGGATGGCATGCTACACTCCATCATCAAGGTTCTAGAATAAATCTAAATTTTTTGTTTAAGATTAGCCCTCTATCGGATAACAGGGTTGTGGTTTGCTCTCCTAAAGGGGCAGGTTTGATTCAATCTGAAAAAAAAAATTAAAACATTGACAATGTTTTGCCTCTCGCTCCCCAAAAGCTTCTAGATTGAATCTAAAAGGGTTTTGGGTTTAGATTTCTCATCAAAAAAACAGTGATTTGCTCTCCTAAAGGAGGTTTGATTTAAATCTAGAAAAAATTAAATAATCATTGACAATTTTTTGCCTCTTGCTCACCAAAGTTCTGATTAAATCTGAACTGTTTTGTTTTAATTAATCTCAATCAAAAAACAGTGGTTTTCCTCAGGAGGTTTGAATTCAATCGAAAAAAAAATAATAATCAGTTGACAATGTTTGCTCTTCGCTCCCCAAATTTTCTGGATTAAATCTGAAACGTTTTTTTTTAGTTTTAATCTCAATCAGAATCAGTGGTTGCTCTCCTCAGGCAGGTTTGAATTAAATTCTGAAAAAAAATAAAAAATCATTTGACAAGTTTGCTCTCTCGCCACCAAAGCTTCTAGATTGAATCAAAAACTGTTTTGGGTTTTAGTTTAAATCCAATCAAATAACATGATTGCTCTCGTAAAGGGGCGGTTTGAATTAAATCTAAAAAAAATAATTAATAATCAGTTGACAATGTTTGTTTCCTCGTCAAAAAAAGCTTCTAGAATCTAAATTAAATCTGAAACTGTTTTGTTTTAGAAAAATCTCGTCGGTAACAGGGGTTTTGCCCCTCAAGGCGTTTAATTCAATCTGAAAAAAAAAAATTATAATCATTAAAATGTTTGCTCTCTCCCCCCCAAAAGCTTTGAATCAAATTTTAATCTAAAAACAGTTTTTTTTTTAGATTTCTAAATCAGATAACAGTTTTTTTTTGCTCCCAAGGCGGTTTAAATTAAAATCTGGAAAAAAAATTTAATAATCAGTTGAAAATGTTTGCTCTCCGCTCACCAAAGCTTCTAATTATCTGAAACTTTTTGTTTAAATCAAAAATAACAGTGGTTGCCTCCTCACGGTTGTTTTTCTTAAATCGAAACAAAAAAGGGGTTTTTTTTTAAAAAACAATTCCCGC
Source organism: Sweltsa coloradensis (assembly GCA_024449915.1). Taxonomy (NCBI): domain Eukaryota; kingdom Metazoa; phylum Arthropoda; class Insecta; order Plecoptera; family Chloroperlidae; genus Sweltsa; species Sweltsa coloradensis. The sequence continues at coordinate 14,413 of JAMZAV010004854.1, forward strand.
AAAATGTTCCGCTTTTTGGTAAAAAAAACCAAAAAAGGCATGAGAGCAAAAAATAAAGGGACTGGTTATAATTTAAAAAAATTTTGGAAGTTTTGCTGTGTCTCCCCAAAAGCCTGCCCGGGCCCTGCTTGCCTCGACAAATGAAATTTTGCAACTATGCGAGCACTCTAGCACGGATGGCGTCGCCTGCAGACATATTGGTGCGGGGGGGGGGAAACTCGAATTCCTCCATACAAATGGACAAAATACACTAAATGGACAGTAAAAAAAATTAAGCAGATCCAACGGGACAAAAACCAAAAAATCACACCAAACTCACAACCTAATGTCAATGAAAAGAATGGGTAGTTCACACTAGAAAAGATTAAAAAAGAATAGACTAAATCCCCAAAAGAGCTATTTTAAAGAGAAACCCCCCTTTAAAAACCCTTTTTGAAAACGCGGGGGGGCCATCTCTACCGGCGTGTAATTTTTCGCTCGGACGTCTTCTCTTCTATTCTTTTTAAACATGGGGTTTGGGGCCAAATATTTAAAAATATTCTAATGGCGGTTTTTTTTTAATCTAATTATTTCAGCCCCTTTTTTAAGACACAAATCCCAACCCTTTTGTATAAAGGGAAAATTTTGTAAATTCACATTATTATAAATTAAACGACGTTGTAGCTAAAGCAGTAGCTTAAGTTTTTTCCTTCGAAAAAAACGGAATAAAAGGGAAATGGTCTTTCCTTCCAACGCGTGACTCCAAAATACCTAGCAACCCAAAAGGGTTTACCCGGGCAGGGTTTTCACATAATGAATTAAAATTTTAATTAAAGGGTTTTTCAGCTTTGGCGGGGACAAATCAATTTCAGAAAGGGGTTGGGGGAGAAGGGGGGAGGAGGTGACACACAAATTAAAAAAATTTCCTCTTCCTCTTTTTGCCCCACCCCAAATTTTGCCAGATAAAATTAATTATAAGGTTTAGACTATAGGGCCAAAAATTTCCTGGCCAAAAAGGGGAAATCCATTTTGTTATTGTAAAACACTAATTATAATATGTGGGCTATACACTTACAAATGTAACCCACCCAAAAAATTTCTTATCATTTGGCGGGTATCATAATACTACATTAAAAGTACAAAAAATCGTCCAAGTGCGTTTTTTTATAATTATTATTTTAATTATTTGAATTTTAATATAATATAATAAAAAATAATAATAATAATTATTATTATTATTTTTAAAAAAAGGTGTAAACAGGTCTTTCGAGGGTTCGTTTTTACACTTACTAGTGTGGTTATTATTTTTTATATCCCGGGTATATTTTAAAACATATTATATTATCCCCAAAAAAAAATCAAACAGAGCCATCACAACCACATAAAAACCAAAACCCCCCCCCCCCCCCAACCCCCCCAAATAATAATAAAATAGCAAAAATTTTTTAAAGCATAAGTCCGCTTTGAAAAACATAATTAGGAATATAGAAATTTGCGAAAAAGTTTGCCCCGACGGGGGTTTTCGAACCCAGAACCTTCAGTTTTAAAACCGATGCTCTCCCAAACGGGCTATCGGAGCTTTTTTATTATTATTATTATTATTATTATTATTTTTATTTTTATTATTATAATTTTTTTTCTATTGATGATTTTTATTTTTATTATTATTTTTTTTATTGAATATAAGGTTTGAAAGCATAAGCCCGCTCTAGGACATGACTTCATGAATCAATAACTTAGCGGGCTTATGCTTAAAAACCTTTATTCATACTACCCCCTTGGGGAGATGGTCTGATTGGTTTTTATCCATGTGATTTTTCAGTTTTGACAGCTACATTGCATTTTTCTGTTGGATTTATGTCATGGAAGTCAACAGTCCCAAAAAATACTTTTTTGTAAAGATTTGTTCTCGTCCCCCGGGGGGTAGAGCTATGGCACGTTAACCCGGAGGTTCGGGGTTCGACCCCCGTCGGGGAAAACTTTTACGAAAAACTGCTAGAATAAATTATTTTTATTATTATTTCTTTTATTAAAACTGCTTCATTGCTAATTGTTATTTTTTATTATTTTTATTTTTATTATTTTTTATTATTTTTATTATTATTATTTTATTATTATTATAATTATTTTATTATTTTATTATTATTATAAAAATTTTATTATTTATTGTTAAATAGCTTTTGTCCCGTTGGGACCCCCATCGGGAAAACTTTTTGGAGGGGCTTTGTTAAAAATTTTATTCATATCTTATTTTTATTCTTATTTATTCTTATTCTTATTGCTTTTGTTTTTTTTTTGTTGTTGGTTGTTGTTTTGGTTTTTTTTTTTTTTTTTGTTGTTGTTGTTGTTGTTGTTGTTTTTGTGTTGTTTTGTGAGACGGGAACGTTACTAAAAACGCATTCCTCTTTAAGTCAGGGGAACTTTAAAAAAAAACAAAACAATAACCCTACAGTTTTGGGAAAAACTTTCATTCATATAAATGTCCTATTCCTTTTATTATTATTCCTACCTTTTTGAGCTAATTTGTCAGAAAATTTAAGTATTTTTTTATACCTTTTAAAATTACTTTTTTTCAAGTACTTAAAAATTTTGCATTCCAAAAACTGCCCCATCAAAAACCGCTAACACAATGTGATTTTAAAAATTTGGGTTTAAGTTTTTTTGCATTGTTTTTTTAACCTCCGGTTTAGATTGAAGTAAGACTTTTTTACGATCTAAAATTTTTGAGACGCGGGACTTGGGGTTCCGAGGGTACAAAAAAAAAAGATGGATTTAGATTTAGTAGTCCTGTCAACTAAAATTTTGCTTACTCGGAAAGGCCGAAAGTCGGTCTTTTTCCTTTCGACGCATGGGCACCGTCCGAAGAATTTTTGACGGTCGGTGGCCAAAACAACGCACTACGGCCGGTGAAAACCCAAACGCAAAGGGTCTCGGGCCCGGTATCTTGAAAACGTTAATAACGAGAGTAACGTCTTTAAATCTAGGGGTTCGGGTTTTTTATAAAATGTAAACAGTTTATTTAAAAAATGGGTTTTTTTGTTGTCGATTTTTTAACATTTTGAAAAGAAAAACAACAAAATTCGCTGAATGAAAAAAGGGGCTTTCACCAGCAATTTTTTTTTTTTCCGGGACTCACCTCCAAAGCCAATCAAACCTTGTATTACAATGTTTGGGTTAACCAACACACCAAAGGAAATTAAATGTTACAAAGGTTGTTGGTTTTTTAATTTAAACAAAAACACCATGTCTTCATTCTTTAAAAGGGAAAAGTTTTTTTTTACTACTTTTTGCACGAAATTTTATCTGCCGGTTTAAAACTCGTATTTTTACCCCTGACAAAAAGATCGTGGGACCATTAGATCGTTTTAGTAAATAATTATATATTCACCCCCCGTTTGACTGTTATTCCCGTTATTTCCCCGGTTAAAACTGTGTTCTTCAATTTAAAAATAAAATTTTCATAATTTAATTTTTCACTCGGGGTGTTGACCACTATAGTCCCAAATTAATATATTTAAAAGGCCCCCCCCCCCCCAAAAATCAGGGGAAAAAATAATCCCCTTGGCATATTTTTTAGCCAATCAGTAAGTGATGCAGAGGCGTAGCTAGAACTAAAGGGAAAAAGGGGCCTGATGATTGGGGTTTTATTTATACGTTATAAAACAAATTTTAAAGCACAGCTAAACAAAAAACGTTTCAAAGGGACCTTCAAAATCTCTTACTTAAATACCCAGGGTTTTTTGGGAACAACAAAAAATTATTTTTTCGGAAAATCGCTCTCGACCAATTTTTTTGATGGGGAATTCCGGAGGAGCCCTTTGCTCTTCCTGAACGCGTTTATAAAAAAAAAAAATAAATAAATCTGCCCTCCAATTGAATAGATCGAACCCACATAAGCGGACGGAAAAATAACAAAGCATGTCTACTTAAAAGTTGAAACCTAGCGAGCCCTAAAAACACTACTATAGGTATCTTGGATGACGTAGCGAGCTAGCGAGCGAAGCGAAGATTCCATTTCACTACACTGGGAAAAAAAAACCGGAAAGTTTTTTTTTTTTTTTTTTTGCATTTTTGTCTGTTTGTCCCACGATTCCGGCTAAACCGTACTCCCAATTTGGGGGCCTTTAAAACTCTGAAATTAAACTGCCACTTTTTTTAGCGCAATCGAAAAAATTTCTAATGAAAATCGGGAAAATTTTTCGGGTTTTTTTTTTTTTTTAACAATCTTTAACTTTTACACCTACATGCTTTATCCCATTGTAATGATTTTTTTTTTCAAACAAATTTTATGATTTTATTTCTGTTAAATTTTAGCGCAATCGAAAAATTATTTTTTTTTATGAAAATAGCAATTTTACATTTTTTTTTTTTTTTTTTAAAATTACGATTGAAAAAAAAAATAAAAAAAAAAGTTAATTTTTTTTTAATTTAATTTAATTTAAAAAACATCGACTTAGTAAAAATTTTTTCACAAAACAAAAAGAAAATCTGCATAAAAACCCTGGGAGGGCATGCACCAATTACGCTCATCCAACAACGCGGGGGGACTTAAACGTTTTCCTAGTTAGATTTTGGGAAAATGCAAATATTCTGCCGAGACAGGCGAAAGAAAAATTTTTTAAAGATATTGAGGTAAAAATTGATCTATTATGACAAACGTGTCTCACAGTCGTTTTCTTTTTTTTTTTAAAAACTATATTGTGTCTCCCCCCAGGGCTGGTCGTGACTCGTGTTACGGGTATTTAATGGGGAAGCGATGACTTCAAATTTTACTTACCCCCAGAAAAAAAGGTCGGGTTTTTTTTTTGTCTGTTTGTTCCCTCTACCGGCAAACGGCTATCCAAACTTTAGAAAAATTTGGAAAGACCTTTGAAATCTCTGAACTTAGACTTGACACGTTTAGGGGGTACAATCGAGAAAATTTATTTTGGGTTTTTTTTTGGATTTTAGCAACTAGTAATGATTTTGCAATAAAAAAAAAAAAAATTGTCAAAAATGACATTTTTTGAGCTGGGTCCCCTCCGGCAAATTCCCCTAAGAAATAACATGGGGACGTCTTTTTTCCCCGGACCTTGTAGGGTTTTGCTCCAAAAAAAAAATTGGCCCTTATTGACGTACTCTATACAGCCTTTTCTGTTAATTCTCTATATTTGTTTTGTAATTTTTGGGCAAGTGTTTGGCAAAATATGCGATTCCAAAATAGGGTGTGATTTTTGGGAAGATATTTTTGCGTGTTTAGGGGATTTTGGGGACAGTTTTAAGACCGTGTAAAAAATGGGCAATTTAGGTCAATGGTACTATCTCTGATCATGTGGGCCAAAAAGAAAACAGGTTAAAACCAATTTAAAAATTTCCCAAAACACAATTTTCGAATTTCTGGAAAAAAAATTGAAAAAATTCGTGTTTTAAACAAGTTTTAAGATATAATTTTTTAACGTCAGTTTAGGTAGTTTGTGCTATAGATCTGTGCTAAAAAAATTTTTTTTTTTGTTAATAGCCCCTTAATTAAAATTTAAGGAAAAGTTTGAAATCACGAAATTAGTATTTTTTTATTTTAGGTCAAACTAAGAAAAATTTTTTTGTAGAAAATTTTGTTTTACGTTTTTTTACTCCCATTTTTAAATGATATTTTTTGTATATTTAGCCGATTCTAACAAACGGGGGTGGGTCCAACGTTCAATTTTACATGGACCCTTAAAATTATAGTAGTAGTGCCTTTTGAAAGAAAATTGAAAAAATTGTGCTGACTCATAGAAATAAAGGTTTTAAAATAGCCTTTTTTAGTGTATAAAAAAATTAGTACCTAAAAATAAAAAAGTAACTACAGAACTTGACAAAATCACAAAGTGTTCCCAAGATTTTTTAGTAATCATGCACGAAAAAAGTCAACACAAAAACTTTATCCCCAACCTGACGGAAAAAGCGTTAACGAACTTCCTAGTTATTAAACGCGTTTGCTGTTATTTTCTTTGTATTATTTTTTAATTATGCCATACCTAATGCGGATCGGAAAGATTGTGTACTTTATTTTTTTTGGGGACCTGCTATTTTAAAGCAATTGAAAAATTCACCTTATGGTATCATTGGACTGTGAGTGCCCTAAAACCCAAACTTTATAGTCCCCCTCGGGGCGAGTGGGCTACGACTCATGTTGAAGGGAAGGGTAATAATAAAAATTTTTGTACAATTTTTTTTGATTTGCGGGGGGTTAGCCAAACATTTTTATTTGAAAATTTCGACTGTAGGTTGTTTGGGGACCTTTTTATGTGGGAAAACCCCCAGATCATGCTTTTTAGACGAAATATATCTACTGTCATCTAGAAAGACGAAAAGTCCTAAGTAAACGTTCCCAAATTCCAAATTCTTAAATTTTAGTAGCCTACTATAATTGAGATGCGAGGTTACTGTGCAGTCAAATCTCTGTAACATGCAAAAGGGCCTTGACAAAAAAATTATAAAAAATTCTTCATTATGAAAGTGTAAGGGTTTTTAGAAGACAAAAAAAGGGGCTACGTACGTATATTTTGTAAAAACATTAGTTTAAAAGGAATGGAAACAAGCCTCTATTTGTCTTGTGGGGCAAATAAAAAGAATATACCTAACACATTACCTAACAGCAAAATTAAAATTTTTTTATTAATCTCCCATTTTTTAAAATAATTTTTTTGAGGAACGCATTTTTTAAATTTAATTTCAAAAAAAACTTTTCACATAATTTTGTTATAAGTTTTTTTTTTTTAATTTTGTACAAAATCCATGAAAAAGAAAAGTTTCTCCTGAAGAAGAAAGAAAAGTTTGATGAATCCATCTGACGACTATCATTTTAACTCTACTTTACACACTATTAAAGGTAATTATATTTTATATTGTAGTTCATAAACTAAATTTTTGTTTAAAATAAAATCGATTGGTGATTTAAAGGACACTACCTCATAGTCCGCACATAAATTTCAAAACTTCAAACCCCCACTGCACATATGACATTTTAGTGTTTTAGTATTCATATTTTATTGGTATATCTTTTAATGTTAAAAAGTTTTACATATCGGATTAAAAATGAGGTTATAAAAGGGTTTAAAGTATTTCATGATCCTTTTGTTTTTTCATTTTTGTGTATACATATAAGTCAAAGATGAATATAAAACTAAATCTACCATATTCTTGCAGTTGACAACTACTTGGTATTTTGGTGATCTTTTTGGTTCTTTTCTATCTAACTGTCTATTCTTTTAAAAAACGCCCCTTTTGTTATTTAGTCTATTCTTTTTTAATCTTCTTTAGTGTGAAAAAAAAAAAAACCCTATTTTTGTCATTGACAATCTTGTGTAGTTTTTTGTGATCTTCTTTTTTTGTCATAGTCTAATCTAGTCTCTTCTTGTTAAAATACGCTCTTGTGTGATTTAGTCTATTTTTGTTTAATCTTCTTTAGTGTGAACTACCCTATTCTTGTCATTGACAAGTACTTGTGTAGTTTAGTGTGATCTTCTTGGTTCTTGTCATGTTGGTTCTTGTCTAATCTTGTCACTTGTGCTATCTAGTGTATTTTTGTCCATTCTTGTTAAATAATTCTTGTTGGTTTCTAGTCAAAAAATGTTCTTGTCTGTTCTTGTCAACTTACTAATAAGAATACACTAAAACAGACAAGATTTTTCATCAGGGATCTTATGAAAAACACGTTTCAGGTATTTTTAAGCTTTTTCATTTTTTTGACGATTGCAAAATCCCTGGATCCCTATTTATTGGCAATTGCCTGTCAGTACAGTCAACTAGTTATCTTTTTCTCTCAACATATGGTTTTTTTAAAGTGATGCGACTCTACGTGAAATGTATAGATAATTTTCTAGGAAAACGCCAAAGTCGTTGTTAGACGAGTGAGCAAGCAAGCCCATCCTCTTTACCTAAGGCTGGATCTAGCTAGCATGGGTCTTTCCTTCCCAGCCAATTAGGCCTTACGGTTGACGCTGCCTATGGGAGACTGTATGACAGAAAGAGGGCACTGCCACTGCGAGCGATAGCCTTCACTTACCACACATTTACTTAGAACAGCCACGCTTGTGTCCGTCCGTATTGTTGTCTCACAATTCACTATTGGAACAGCAATTGTATTTAATACGGTACATGTTTTATAGTAAATAAAATAAATAACATAATTAATAAATAATAAATAACAGATGCATCAGTGTTGTGTGTTATAATTTAAACAATCCAGTTTACCAAATACAAAAGAATGCTTGGTGACAATAAATAAATAAATTGTATTTAGAGTCTACACACTCAGTTATATAACTGATTTTCAGTGGGGGACAGTAAATCAAAGCGAATAAGCCAACCCTGCAGGCCCCGACCCAATCGACGGCAGTCCAGTGCATGCTTCGCACCTGGGGTTGTGATTAAGCCGTCACGCAGCCTTATTTATTTGCACAACCTAATTTTATGCATGAATGAAGGGGCAGACTGAATATTTTGAACTGCGCTGCTTGCAGCGCTTCTGTCATACGGTCTCCCATAACAACTAAACTCAAATCCCTATCATTTATACAGTATAGAGTAGAAATCTTCAATTTATCGCCATTGCCTATTTTGCCGCTCTTTATTCAAGCGGAATAAGTAGTCTTGTCAACCTGTCAACCCTTATTCAATGATGACTCGCACCACAGACTTCGGGCAGTGTTGCCGATAAGGAGGCTCCATTCCTTTCAACACAATAGAAAAGCAATTTAAATGTGTCGTGTTTGAAGCGAGTTCTATTTGGCAACATCGAGGCACGCGTCTCCTAGTGGAGGGTCCGGCGTTCTGACGAAGGTAAAATTGGTACATGAGTCGGCCTCTTTGTAAATTTAGTTTCTTTGAGGGAAAAGCAGTGGCGATAAATTCAAGATTTGAGCTTTACTATATATCAATGTTACCAGGTTCTCAACAGATGGTTCACTCACTCGTTTAACGACTTTTGCGGCGATTTCCTAGTGTGTATATAGTAATTCTAAATGATTGATTAGGGTTTGATTTTAGTTGTTATAGTGTGTGTCAACTGTAAGGCCTATGCACCACTTATCCTAATAGGCTAGGGAGAAAAGGGGATGTTCCAGGGTACTCGACACATGGCTTGCTCACTCGTCTAACAACGATTTTGGCATTTTCCCTAGTATAATCGTTGCACAGACATGTGGTCACTGGTCACAGACCCTTGTTGAACAGATTCACCCCAGGCTAAATGGAATGGCCAGTGTACAACCCCTAGTAAAGATACTGCCTCCAGCGTCAATGTATGAAAATTGAAGATGATTTATGCCTAGGCAAACAGAGCAAATGGTTTGTTTATATGGTTTCGGAGTGCGTCAACCGATCGTGTTGTCTTATTCGCCGTCTTCGTTATGAAAAGAGGCTGTGTCCTAGTTGCGGTTTAGTTTATTTGGATTAATTAAGAACCCGTCAACCGCTAGGTCATACGCCACTCTAGCCTAGGGGATATAGGGAAGAAAATCCCAAGCTGATAACTAGCTACCGGTATTGGTGAAGGAAAAGGGGGGTTCTCACGTCGTGGTTATCGTTTGTGTCGTACGGTCGTCGGGGAAGGAGGAGAGGTCCCAGACGACGACCACCAAATCTTGCCTCTAGTTTCGAGGAGTAAAATCTTGATCTGTAAAGCAAGTGGGGAATTATTATCGAGCTCCACTCAAAACAGATTGTCTAGCAAAGCCAATAAGGCTAATATTTATTTAGTAATATTTTACTGCCGCCAAGTTCCAAATGTTTTATAAATATACAGGCCATACCTACCTAGGTGAGTAAAAACTGGACAATATTATTAAGAATCACCATCAAGCTAAAATGCCCTAGAATCCTTCTATAGGCAACGTTGTACTGGTCACTGGTAGGGCTTGGAAGTTTTGACGTGTTGCCTCAAGCTAGGAATATCGGGCTTTGATAGGAGTATGTTGACATTATTTGCCCTTACTTCATAAGTCATCATCTCATAACACTTATTTTACAAAGTTATTTCTTCTAGTTTTAGGTACTGCAGGCAATGGATCTGAAGAAAATTGTTGACTAGTATCTTGAACTTTCTTCTTGTACAGCCTTTGGAAAGAATGGGACTTCTGCTTGACACGTGAAGTTTGAACAAGCTGAACAGTTAGTCACCAACATAATAATCTTCTTTTCATTTGCCCACATTGGCCATCATGTGTGTTGTCGTGTTATCCAATGGAGACTGATCCCCATTTTCAGTGCAGAAAATGCATATTATTTTATTGTGTTTTGGTGAACAATGTCAATAGGATAGGATTTTCATTGAAGGTTTATTGATAAATGAATAGGCATACTTCATCTTAAAAAAAACATTTATTTTACAGGTTTAAATACGCTGCCACTCCTAGCCCAAAACCTGTGGATCCATCCTATAATACATCAAAAATCCAGAAGTTATATTACGACTAAAGTGCAGGAACCCGAAATTTTGTGTCGGTTACTGATGACGAGTGGGGACAGACCAGATATTCAAAACCGGTGGCTAATTTTTTAGTTCAAACAAAAATTGGTGGTGGAGGTGCCTGTCTAGATTGTGCATATATAATTATATTACATGGGTTGGATACTACTATAGTATTATCACAGATAATACTCTATTTTCTGTGGTAATATCATTTCTTGTATGCTTTCATATTATAAGGTCATTTGGTTGCTTGTCGGAGGGCCACTTCATTTGACTCGACATGAAATTATTATTTTGTAAATTCCATTGCAATTTGAATTATTTTGGGGAAATACCCTACCTAATTTGTTTACTGTTGTAATGTTTTCAAATATTGCAACATTCAATCTAAATTTTAATGGAAATAAGGGAATAAATTATTCGTCAATTGTTCGATTCATCAATATTTATTAGTTCTAATCTGCGAGTTGTTGTAGGTGACAGCACAATTTTGTCAATCCATGAAAATGAAGACAATTAAAAATAAATCTGGACACAATTTTAATGTATGCATAAGAAAGAATTTGATTCTTCAGAACTAATATTCAATATCTTTATCTATTTTAACATTGTTGCATTACAGTCTGTTTTTACTGTCCCGATTGTCAATTAACATTTATCTACGCAGCCCTTTGAGTCGACATCCCTGTGGTCGGGTGGTTAACAGGTTAAGCTACACGGTGCGTGGGAAACTTGGTTCAATTCCCGGTCGAGCTGTTTAATTCGTATTTCTGGATAAACATGATTAATTCCAACTTCAAGAATGTTTCCCGTTGAACCAAATTGATGAATATTTGACATGTGTTCTATTACATCAGGATGGTCTACAAGCACGTGGAACTGGAATGGACAAGGAAAAAGTTAACTATTGCTGAAATTTCCTTATTTTCCCCCAAAAAAATCTTTAAAACTCGAGAAGTACGGTAGTAACTTATTTTCTCCATTTGCCAAATTTACAGCCTGGAAAAATATGTTTTTTAATCTGGAAAATTTGGGGAATTTGGTATTTCAAAATAACACCCTTATCTTCTCAACCAGCCTATAACTAGGCAAAATGAGTGCCTCCAAGAGTGACCCCTTATGATGAGCAACCTCGCATGGGAAATGATACCCAATGCGATGAAGACTACTACCACAGATAATAGAGTACATTATCTGTGCTACTACCATCGAGTATAGAACATCAACATATTTTAGTATGTACGGTAGTAATGTTTCTACTACACTCGCCGACCAACACATGCACATGATAAAATCTCCTTTGAGTTGAGTTGTGAGACTCGGTCGCTCTATCTCGTCTAAAAATAAGCCATTGTAAAATATACAATATGAAGCTCCCGAGTATAGACTTTCACTCCCTTTATCAAGGGGTGGATTAAATTTATTTACTTGACCTACATTCACATGTCATAAATGGTAACTCGACAGACTTTGCACATCGCGGAAGCGTCACCAAAGACGCTAGGTGTTGTTGTTGAAGCTTGATGTCGTAGCCCCTATTTGTCAAATAAAATACTCAAAAAAGGGTAATTTAATTTAATTTATTAAGGACAACAAATAACAATACATAGTTACAGTTTTTAACAGTTTTCACCGTGTAGTCCTTTTTTGGTTTATACACTAATTCTTACATAAGTATTTAACGTAATATATTTTACAAAATAAAATAGTATAGCCTCTAGTACATAATTACCTACTAATAATAAAATGCCATCCATCATGGCCATGTCAGTAATCTTTCATCACATTGTCTCTCATATTAATACATACATAGGCCCACTGCAAAAATCCAATGATACAGTACCGGCACAGATAATACCATTACTGTAATAAAGTCATTTACACTGTAGTAAGCTTTTTGAAGTACGGTAACAATTTTGTCAGCTCAGATTTGAATTTAATATATTGAGGTATATATTTGATTTCTTTTTTGGAACAAGGTTGTAGAGAATTTTATTTATTTTAACAGAGTTTTTCTGGTGATCAATGTGATTTGACATTCCCCAAAATTCTGTTCCATATCTCAAATGTGATTCAAATAGAGAAAAGTAGCATAATTTAGCAGTTAATACATTGCTTATGGATGTGTTTGATGCTTTTAATTGCAAAACAAGCAGAGCTGGGTTTTTTAATTAGTAATACGTAGCAGTTATTTAGTAGGTAGTTTTGTCTGTCATAAAGTATTTTATACTGCCTTTTGTGTTAAAAATTTGGTTAGTTCATTTTGGAATTTGATGTGTTTTGTTATGTTTTTTATTGATTTGGGGAGTTTGTTGAATAGAGTTTTATTTAAATAATCAGAGTTTTTTTGACCTGTTTGTATGATATTGGTTAAGGTTAAGATGGATGTCATTTTTGTGCCTTGTGTTGTGGGTGTGTACGCCACTGTTGACTGTGATAGTGTGGATGTTTTTTTCTTATTAATTAAATTGACTTGAGAATGTAAAGGCATGTAACTGTAAGAATGTTTAGTGTAATAAAGTAGGGTTTGCAATGCTCTGTCGGCCTAAGGGTACATAATGCTCTGACTGCTCGTTTTTGCGTGATGAATAGTTGAATACCTTGTCGATATATGAGTCGATATTCCCCAAAATTCGATTCCGTATCTCAAGTGAGATTCAAATAGAGAAAAGTTACATATTTTAGCAGTTGATATGTTGCTTATTTGTTTGATGCTCTTAATTGCAAAACAAGCTGAGCTTAGTTTTGGAATTAGGGTATTGATGTTGGCATGCAAAGTTGTTATCTATTGTTATTCCTAATAATTTTGTTTGTGTATTGATGATTCTACTGTGGATTTATCATGTGAATTTGTAATGCAAGGTATTTGGTTGCGTGATTTTTTTTTTTTTTTTTTTAATGTGGACTAGCTTTATGTAATTTTTTCTTATTAGTCTTGTCACTTTCAAGATCCTTTACTGTATTTATTTTAGTAAGCCCCGTACCATGGATTTTAAACTCTCAAGCGAGACATACTGTTTGTTTGTAAAAGTTCTTGAATAACAACACGACTTTTGTGAGGAAGTGTTAAACATAAAATAAAATCATATTGTATAGACCAAAACTTGGTATCACCAAGAGGAAATTAGTAATGAGGAAAATGTTTTTTTCCCGGTTGAGTTCATGACTATTTAAAACTCGCGCCGTGCGCTGCCCATTTTTTTACATGTCACGTGACTAGTGACGTTTTGCTGGTAAAGCAGAAAAGAAAATGGCTGCGCTACTTTGCAGCCCAAACATGGGCGGAAAAACTGGATTATTACTTGGATTAGGAGTTCTACTTGGACAAAGCAAATTGTGTAAGTAATCTGAACACTTTGTTTTTTGCTTTAGGTGCATTTATGAACATGCAGTTTGTAGAAATATTCAATGGTACTTCAGCTTTTTGACCCATCTGATGGCATCAGGCAAGGGCGCAAGGCCCTGGAAGGACTCTGGTTTTTATTTACGTCTCTGAAAACTTTTATATATTTCCCAAACTAGTGGGGGGCCATCCCTAGTCGTACGAGGGCTACCCTGTCCAACATCTGGGCATAGCCAGGCCTTTTATGTTAATGGCAGTAAAATTTTGCAGGTCCGGGAGGGAAATTTTGGCCTCCCGGGGGAAAAGACGTCAGATTTTGCTCCTGGGTTTTCCCCTAGGGGCCTGCCGCCTCCTTGTAGGAACAGTCCCTGGGCTAGGCTGGCCTACACCCCTTCAAAATAGACTAAAATTATTCTAAGCTTTCACCCTTAGGCCCCTCCCAAAAACTTACAAGAAGAATGGGTTTCGCCTGTATGGTAGGGCCTACGAATGACAGGATGTGGCCCTAGCTGGGCCCCTGGGAAGGGGGGAAATTTTTTGTCGGGAAAAACCCGGGGGCCCTGGCCGAGGCCCTCTGATGGTACAGGCCAGAAAACTCATGAGTGAGTCACGAGCGTGGGCCGTGGCGAGGGGCCCCGTAGCATGGCGCTTATAGGAATAACACGCGGGGAAACAAAATTTTTTGGCCCTGATATATTACAATTATTCTTTTATGGTGCCCTCATTACATGCCGCAAGGTTAAGGATATTTTTTATGGTACTTTTGGGAACTTATTTTTTTTCCGGGTTTTACATGTGTGGACAGGTAAAGGGGCACCTAAGAGAAAAAAATTTTGAGTTTTATTCTTCTTTTTTAACCTCGATCTTTCACGTACGTTTAATTCGAATGATACGTATATTTAAAACTTTTTTGAATTCCCAATTGTATAAATTGGATTGTTTGTATTAAATAATGTCAAAAACTTTAAAGTATAATCGGTCATTTTCAGGCACGCCCCCACACTTTTTGTTATTTGTACAGGCAGTTATATTAAAAATTTAATAACCCATTAGAATGTACGTGTAGGTATTACGACGCCTGCGAAAAAAAATCCCCGCATTGTACTTTTAGTAAAACTTTTTTGGAATAATAAAAAAATTATTTTTTGTCACAGCACATTATTATGGTCCATGGAGGGATTACACTATTTGCCCCGGGGAAAATGTTATTATCACCCTGGGGAATACACCGAGTAAACATTATACAAAATGCATTTGAGTTCACGGGACTTTTAACTCTTCTGCCCGCAAAAACGGTAAAAAAATTTCGGGCGGGGAGAAGAGTTGACACAACAAGTCGAGACGGAACTAATTTAATCGTAGAAGACGAAAAATATACCATAATAACTCGTGTGTTCAGACGGAAAAAATTTTTACTTGGAAATTGAAAATTAAAATATGTACTCAATGGACCTGAAAACAATGCAAGCAAGGTGGACTAGGATTCTCAAAAAAATTTTTTTAATATCTTTCCCTTTCAGGAAGTGCAAAAATTTTTCAAGTAGTGCACACAGACAGTAGGCCTCTATGTTGAAAATAGGTATTTGAAAATAGCATGATCGATGGCCAGGAATGCCATGGAAAAAAATGAATTGGGGGGGTGTTGTTTAGCGCGCAATGTACAGCATAGCGCGTAGAGCTGTGAGAGTCGGCCTACGCTCGTGACGTCACAGCGAGGATCGGCAGCCAGATGCAGGCCTGGAGAGCGAAGCGATATATCTAGACGGCCTTGCCTAGGCCTGTATATTTCCCAGTGGAGGATTCATACACAAAGGTCTTGGCCTAGCCAATTTAAGATCGGCATGCGTAGGGGAGGCGCTAGGGTAGGCCTAGGGCCCAGGCCCGGCCGATGAAATTGAGATGGCAAGCTGGTTACAGAAACGCCTTTATAGAAGGGGAGTGGCTAATCCAAAAAAGGGCTAGCAAGGCCTACATTTACGTATCCTTAGGCCTAGGCCCCCTATTTTGGTACTTTTTTGATTTGGGGGCCCTCAACTTTTTTAAAACTCGATTTTGCAAGGTTGGGGGGGGGGAAACGAGCACGAAAGTTTTTAAAGATAATAAATAATAAAAATAAATTTTATTCTACCCATCAGTTTATACAACTGATTTTTTATGGGGGACTTTAAACAAAGCGACCAAACCAAACCCCCGCAGGCCCGACGCAATCGAGAGTGAGCGATACCCCAACCAAAGATGATATTTTTTAAAAGGAAATATAGCAACAGTGATGGGCAGTGCGAACACCCCCGGGTCAAAGCCCGAAACAACAAGGGGATTCAGCACAACTCTGAATTTTTTATGTCTTCGTTCCCTTTTGTGCGACGGTTTCAAAGTCACCGTTAAGACTCCCAAAACAAGAAAAGATGGACTTAAATCCAAAACAGAAGTTAAAAAACTTTAGCGGGAATCGAACCCTGGACCTTCTGCATTGGAAGCAGATACGCTAACCACAAGACTAACGAGCCACACAATACTTTTTTTTACTACCCCACGGTAGGCTACCTACGGTACGAAGGAAAACGTTCCGTTAGGTGGGGCCAACCTGTACACTGGTTGAGCTGGATATTTTATTTTCCAGGGTATTTTAGCTTTGTATGTACAGGAAGCCAATATACAATATTGTAAAACATACCGGTACGCGCTTCGCGCCCCCCCTCCCACCCCCAACCTATGCTTTTCCCAGTTGACTGACCCCAACCGAAAGAGTACCGTTGTTGCAACGCTAGTTTTGTGCAGTGTTGCTAATCAGTCACTAACCTAAATAATTGTATATATTTTGTGAGTGATTAGTGTTAATAAATCGTTAAAATCGTTAAAGTTATTCTTTATTTATTTCTCATTTGAAGTTGTTTTTCATTGTTTTTATGGAAAAAACAATGTTAAAAAACTGGTCCATAGCCTACCAACCAAAAAAGTTCCAAGTTTTGAAACAACTTTAGGCATTTCCTTGTAGGCCTAGTAAAGAAGTGTAGACCTAGGCCTATTATGGAGGCATTTGGTTGAAGGATAGCAGCACCGTTGAGATTGTCAAGTTGTATATGAATTATGATCACCAATTTTTTAAAACTGCATCTGACAAAGAAAAAAACTTGATGTTAGGAACCTGACCTAGACCTAGAGTTAACATAATATTAATTTATAGGCCTAATAGGCCTATATTATTAAGACTTGCAAAACTTCCTAGGACAACATACCCTACCGTAGGCTACCTACGGTACGAAGGAAAACGTTCCGTTAGGTGGGGCCAACCTGTACACTGGTTGAGCTGGATATTTTATTTTCCAGGGTATTTTAGTTTTGTATGTAGGCTACAGGAAGACTTGACGAAAGTGATGTTCAGATGAATGACTGACATTTTATGATATATTATGGAGGGGACAAAATCAAAGAATCATGTGGGGGCCTACAGGGTTGGCTTGGTCACTTTGATTTAAAGTCCCCCACTGAGAATCAGTTAGGCCTATATAACTGAGTGGGTAGACTCTAAATACAATTTATTTTTATTTATTTTATTTTATTTTAAAACAAACTTTTTGCATCAAATTTTAGATCCGTCACTTGCCAGTTGTGACGTTAATCATGACTCGGCAGCGCTTCGCTCAAATCATACAGTTGCCTGTCGTTGGTACTCGTTATGGTTAACCAATGCTGTGAGTTAATTTAGGCTAGATAGACAAAATCCACAGGCACGGCCACTCGCTAGTAGGGTTGCCAACCGTCCGGAATTTCTCCGGACAGTCCTGATTTTGATGCCTTTGTCCGGAAAGAGGAATTGCCTCATTCCGGACGGCACTTTGTCCGGAATTTGTGAAAAGTCATATTTGTACTACATTTTATTGAATTTTAGAGTATTGCAGTGAATTAGTGTTTTTTTCTCTCTAAAGTTGGTACATCAGTTGGTTTAGTAATTTGGAATAAAAGTTAGTTTCTTTCATGTAGCCGCCTTTTCGTAGTCCTACTCCTAGCTAGTCGTGCTCGTGACCTCTATGCTTGTGACTGCCCTGTCCCACTACCCCTCCCTAACCCCTTTGTATTGTATGCGCACTTGGCGAGGCGCAGGCGCTACAACATGAGATTTCAGTTTAGTATTAGTCCGTTTGTTTAGCGACCGTGGCCAGACGTGTCGGCACTGAACATACAGTGAGCGATTTTCCTGTGCTTTCTGTCGGATTGTTGCATCGTGAAATGGAACTGGTAGGCAATTCGCCTCCCAAAAAGAAGAATTAAAACTTGGATATATCCAAGTCATTGAATCTTTAAATTACGTATCCGGCTGTTTTGAAGGTTAAAAGAGTCCAAAAAAATTTCGGCTCCGGCGGCTGGGGCTTCGCCCCAGACCCCTTGTGTGCCCACTACAATTCGAGATTTGTCCGGAATTCTAGTTGACCCAAGTTGGTAACCCTACTCGCTAGTCGCTACGCTGCCCTATTCTCAGCTGCCGCCGCAGCTTAATTATATTTTTGAAGCTGCTGCAAATTCAACTTAACTGTTCAAATAAATATGGTTTTACCCCCGACATATAGGTCTACACGGAAATAAATATTACGTCGACAGAGACTGCATAAGATCTCGCAAGAGTGATTGCCTTGCGTCACTGCACTGCGCGCTTGCTCACCTGCCGCCGGTAATTGAGCCACAGTTTGATGTCACGTGAGGTGGCATATGGCCAAGACACGGGATTTCAGTTAAATATTTACTAGGAAAACGCTTAAGTCCCGCCGCGTTGTTGGATGAGCGTAATTGGTGCATTGAGCTGCCATGTGTTATGCGGATTTTCTGTTGTTCTGTGAAAAAATCATTACTAAGTTGAAGATTTTTTTTAAATTAAATTAAATTAAATGGAAAATTAACCTAAATTTTAATTTTTTTTACCTAATTAATTGTAATATAAAAAAAAGAAAAAATCGTAATATTGAAATTTTAATAAGAAATAATTATTCAATTGCGCACAAATTTTACACAAATATATGAATTTATAAAATTAAGGTTCTGTGAAAAAAATTTTACAATAGGATAAAGCATATAGGTGTTATAAGTCAAAGAATTGTTTTAAAAAAGAAAAAAAACGTAAAATTTCGATTTTCATGAGAAATAGTTTTTTGATTGCGCTCAAATTTCACACGAATACATAAATTCATAAAATTAAGGTTCTGTGAAAAATCATTAAAATCGGACAAAGCATGTAGGTGTTATAAGCTGAAGAAATTTTTAAAAATCGAAAAAAATCGTAAAATTGCGATTTTCACGAGAAATAATTTTTCGATTGCGCTCAAAAACGTGGCAGTTCTTCGTTCAGAGATTTCAAAGGCCTCCATAAAATTTCATCGCAATTGGAGGATCGGTTTAGCCGGAATCGTGTTAACAGACACACAAAAATACAGAAAAAAAAGAAAAAAAAAAACATTCCGGATTTTTTTCTCCAGTGTAGTGAAATGGAATCTTCGCTTCGCTCGCTACGCTCATCCAATCACTGCAGAATTTTTGTCCAATTTTTTTAGTGTTCAAATTTTGCCAAATGATAGGTAGGCTAAACCTTCCACAAAATATTGACGTCCACTTCCCGTTTGGACTGACCTGCCACCTGTTGGATTTTTATTGTAACTAAAACGGCATGGCCATGGAGGTAGGTCACTGTGTCACCTGTTCTTGAGAGGTAGGTCTCAGAGGGTTAGGGTTGGGGGTACCTTGTCGCATAGTATAGAGGTTACATCGGGTGTACCGCAGGGCTCAGTGTTAGGACTTTTGTTGTTTATTATGTTTATAAATGACATAGGGCAGGGAATAACATCAAGAATAAGATTATTTGCAGATGATTGTGTTTTGTATAGAGCAATAAGGGGGATTGAGGATGTTAGGCTGTTGCAGGCAGATCTGGGGGTAGGCTAATAGAAGAATGGGTCACAGCAAATAGGATGGGTTTGAACATAGGTAAATGTAAGGTGGTTGGTTTCTCGCGAAGAATAATTAAGGTAGGTAGGACATACACTTTAATGGGGGCTGTTAAGTAGAAAGTAGGAACGTATAAGTACTTAGGGGTGATGTTGGCAGAGGATTTGGGTTGGGGGGATCAGGTGCAAGAAGTTGTTAAGATCGGGCATATAAGGTAGTGATTAGACCTGTCCTGGAGTATGGGGCGGCGGCATGGGATCCGTATAAGTTGGGGGAGGTTTTGGAGGTAGAGAAAGTCCAACGTAGGGCGGCAAGAAGGGTTACGGGAAATGTTAGGCGGTGGCGTTGGGAAGAGGATGATAAGGGGAATGTAGAGAGAGTATGACAAGTGTCACTGCAATGTTAGGAGAGTTGGGGTTGGGGTGGGAGTCATTAGAGGGAAGAAGAAGGGAGGTTAGGTTGTGCAATATGTACCAGGGCGGCTAGGGGAAGTAGGGGTGGGGGGACATCCGCAATAGGCTACAGGAGGGGCTTTACAGGGGTAGGGGCGTCGGTAGGGGGGATCATTCATGGAAGTTCCAGCGTCAAGTAGTAAGAACGGATCTGGGTCGGTATGGTTTCATGGAAAGGACTGTTAGGGAATGTAATGACTTGTCGGGAGATATTGTAGGTAGTGGGTCTTTAAGGGAAATTTAGATCGTTTTTAGGGGGGGGGGGGGGGGAGGACAGTAATTAGATCTGGGGGGAGTCAGTGGTTGCCACCGGGCGGAAGGGCCCATTTGTAACCGTTAAGAAATGTTATGTTATGTTGGAGCTGTTACACTGCATATGGGTGAGCAACATTCACATGCTTAAAAAAGCTTAATTTTAACATGTGGTCGTGATTTCATTTCGTATCCGCGCGTTGTCCTAGGGGACATTCCGCCACTGGATATCTCCACCACTTTCAACATGCGCCGTCCTGGCCGAACTTCAGATCTTGAGAGAGTGGCACAACATTTCAAATTAACGAGTTACGTGTTTTTTTATCGGCGCCAACGCGTCGGTCCCACTGCGAGAAAGATGAACGTGGGTCCCCACCAGCGTTGACCTGTGAAATCGTTTTCGTAAATAAAAACACATAAATCTGCGTAATTAGAGTCTACTCAAGTCACGTCACATGATCTTCAGTGGGGGACTTTAATTAAAACCAGACCAAGACAGCCCTGTCGGCGCCGACAATCGACAAGCGCAATGGCCAAATAGAGACCGGTATTTTACTAAGGAAACTCCGACCAAAGAAGTTGGACACGATTTCGGCTCCAAAGTCAACGTCCCTACACATTCCCAAGTGTACGGACTGAAGTCCCTGTTTAGCCTTGTAAGTTAGCTGGAATCGAATCCGAGACCTTCTTTAAAGGAAGCACAGCCATTAACCCCTAACTAAACCAACGAACATCTGGTTGTAGACTATGTGGTCTCAAAACCAGCGCATGCCCCTATCGTAGCACGCGATATTCATTAGATCTGCGCTTGTTGCTGTAACTTGTTGCTTATTATTTATTTTGTGTTGATGGAGAGAGAACAGCGTGTGATTTTACCCGACGGCGACGGGCCAAGAGTAAACTTCATGAGTGAGCAACAGCACATCCTTCATTCAACCTCGTATTTTCTCGCATCCCCTCACGTCTCGATGGACCTCGCAGCTCAGAGCGAGCGGGGTGCAAAACAAAGCTCTGCTGTGTTGTGTCTGGCTGGCCCGCCGTCCCGATGTCTCTGCGTGATAGGCGCGAGGTATGCGCGTCTCGCAGCCAGCCAGCCAGCCAGCAGGCGCCGCTGTTCTGGGAGAGATCGTGGACCACATGGCATCACGGCCCGGCGACCAGGCGCGGTTGCCACGGTTCATCTCACACCTTCGTGTCCAGGTTACATGGGACGTGGGTTCGATTCTAATTGAGGTCCATCGTCATCTACGTCCATCAACAATCACTTTATTGTAACACTGCTAACACATTAATTTACTAGATTATGGTACTAGTTGAGATACTGATTTTCTGATATAAGTAAATTCCAGTCTAATCTGAATTGGGAATCGAACCCTGAACCTCCTACTTCGGGAGTAGGAATGAAACTACAGGACTAACAGTACTCCCCAAACAATCGACATTCTTCTAGCAGTGAGTCTACAGGAAGGCTACTTGTCATCATTAGTTCGACAAAATATCATTATTGCCTCGTTTAGGTCCACATCGTTATCAGCCACCCAAGCCGGGCTCGCGGTCTACTACAGACGTTCAGCTCGCTTGCCGGCAATAGAACTCGAGGAATGATAAAACAAAGAGCGATCTTGTTTTGTTTCAAGAAGAACCTAATTAAATGTTTTATATTTTTAAGATTCGTTTCGGGTACGTAACGTTGTTGATTTTAAATCACTGTGTGATTGTATTCCTGTTTCCTAACGTCAGCGTGGCTAGACTAATTAGTAACAAGTAGTTCCACTCCACGTGGTTTCTTGGTAATCTGTTAACCATTACCATTCATGTTTTGCTGGAAAGTAATTATATTTGAACAAACCAAAATGCTATTAGTGAAAACGAGAATCTATTCACTAGCAAGTAGCAAGTATTGTTGATGATTGATAAACTCCTCATGTAACAAGACATAATTTTTTTTTTTGTAAGATGCACGCTGTAGGGTATAGGCCTACACATAAGATTTAACTGGTGTGACCCTCTTCAGGTGACTTATAGATATATTGCGGATAGGACAATTTGTGAAAGGATGTCCGAGGGCTATTTAAGAGGACTCAATCCGTTGGTTACATTTGCATTAACGACTGAGGAAAACCTTGGAAAAACCTTCAGTCAGGATTGCCAGTCTCGACGGGATTCCAACCCGGGACCTCCTGAATCAGTCGAGCGCTTGCGAGCCAACACTGTCGGTATAACAAGACACGCACAACTATCCATCTGCGAGCAGTTACTAGTTAATTAGCTTTCGTTCTTACGCTCAGTTGGGTTAGGTGTACAAATATTAATGATGGGGACTCTCAAAAGAGCCATTATGCATATAAAACAACATTTATGTTTCGTATGGATGGGTTTCGTACCTATTATTTTCCTTTTGTTTAAAAAAGTGGTGTTCTGGCTTTCAGGTTTTAATTTTTGAATTCCTTACCTTGCATTGTAAAACTTAACAATTGTAATTTATTATAAATTAAAACGTTCCTACAGCCGATGGGGACACATGGGAAACACCAAACACCTTTGATAAGAACTTGAGAAATTACTACCTTACTGTAATGCTAGTTTGTATTTTATTACAGCTTGTAGGCCTATTTGACTAAAACTGGCTACTGCAGTTACTATCAGCAAGCTAAGGGTGAAAGTAGGTAAATAAATAGTGGGAACATTATTTCGTGATTATGGTAGGTATTAAGCACTGGTAGTTCCATTCTATTGTTGAAATATCGTTTGTGGAAGTGCCGGGTATTTAAATATAAAATTTATCTGACACTAGATCCACCCCTGATCCCACTTTGTCCTTGTTGAAAGTCAATGACAACAAAATAACCATGTCAATTGTTCTTGTTCTGTTTTTATTGTGAGACATAACGAAGGCCTCCGCACGGCACAGACATTCAGAAAAGTGTTACTTGTGGGAGCTTCACTCCCTTATTTAATATTATAACCGTTTGATGGTGTTTCGGTTTTATTATGGTACAAATTAATGGCACATGAATATTCACACTTTTTGGGGTTCCTTGACTGGTTTAGCCTTCCTCAGTAGTAGAGGTGCTGAGTACTGTATTATTACATAGGCCTAAATATTCAAAGTTTCTGGGGGTCTAGCCTTACTTACCCCCCTAAACCCCAGGGTCATCAAAATCATCCTTCTGAAGGTCAATGTCAACAAGAAAACCCGTGTCAATTGGACGTACCTATTGTTCTGTTTTTATCGTTAGACGGACAGAAAAGTGATGCATTTATAGGAGAGTTTTGGTCGTTAATAGGTAGGTATTTAGGTGGTAGACTTGAGAACGCTGCAAAATATTGTAAACTGATTGCAGACTGCTATGTGGTTTTGTGAGAACTATAGCCTGCACAAAAAAAGATTGTAGTGTGATGGTAGGGCCTAATTAAGTTTTTATTTGATATTTACCGGTAATAAATTAAATGCATATTTGAAATTCAAACTGCACCAACTATTAGGCCTATATTTGATAATGTTTTCTTATTGTTTCATTATAATTGTTCTATCAACACCACGGTGTAGCTGTCTGCAAACAGCTTTAAGATATTTTGCACCATTCTCGAGATATCCATAAAAACAGTAATTTAGTGTATTTTTAATATTCGTGGTGGTCTACCACCTTAATAGGTGGGTAACTTAATGGCCAATGGAGGTGCTTCTTGCTGAAGTACCGGCCCTTGCTCTATGATCTGCTAGCATGTGAAATGTAAGTTGTTGTCTTTGCAGCTAGCAGCATCGTGTGCTACTGTGATGTCGACTGCCCAGAGAACCAGCCCAACGGGACATGCATCGGCAAGCCAGGCAGCCAGTGCTTCAGCGTCGTGGAAGCTGTGCCCAACATGGAGACCGGTGAAATGGAGCAGGAGAGATCGTACGGCTGTTTACCTCCGGATGAAGGCGGGTTTATGCTGGTAAGCTTAAATATGCATACATTCTGGCTTACTACTACCATCATTAGGTAGGCCCCCTACCTAACCTAACATTCTCTAAGATAAATGTACAACGTACAAGCCAAACTTTGGGTACACCTGCCTTCTGCGTTTTAGGCCTACCTTTTATTTTATTATCTTACTATCTGTAATTCTGTATTAAAGTATGATGACTGATTACTGATTAGGGATTAACTTATTGTAAATGTACTTTAGATTAAATTGAAATTTGAAATGTTTGTAGGTAACCCTGAAATCTGTTATTAGTTTTTGAGATAGGCAGAATCCGCCGACACTTTCATCTATGCAGCTCTCCTCATAATAAGTACAAAAACGTGTTTAACCCTCCGTCACTCGCGTGGGGTTCTACAAACCCCAGGGTCTACATTCGACTCTGTTTCTCTGCATCAGACTGTTTTACCGACTCTAGATTCTCAGTACCTTCAAGTCACTCTATCTGCTAGCAAAATTTGTAACCCTCTAATCATTAGGGCTTTTGGTGTCGTTATATTGCCGGTCTAAACTTGGCTGGGGTTTCTGAAACCCCACGCGAGTGATCACGTTACAGTAACAGCATAGGGAAACTCAATGCTATTTTGGCTTAAATTTTGAAATTATGGAATTTTGGAAAAATTCTTCTTGAAATTTACTAACTGGTTCATCTTTAATTACTAAAAAGTGAAACAAAACTTAAAATTGCATTATTTCGACATCTTTTTTGAATATTTTGAAAATGTCCATTTTTTAAATCTGAAAAATACAACAAAATAATATTTCATACAAAAAGGTTCATTGGCATTTTATTTCCCTGTCCTCCCAGTAAAAACCACCTACATAGTACTTCTACAAATCATATGAGCACAGACAGAAATATCCAAAACATACTTCTGCACTAATTACAGCCCAAAATAATTTGGGGTTTGACAAACCCCACGCGAGGGATGGTGTTAAGAAATTCCGCGCGAGTGACGGAGGGTTAATAATAATCAAACGTGCTTAAAAGTTCAAATTATAATGTTGAGTTGGTTCTTGGTTGATTTAAGGTTTGATGAAAATAGGTCTGGAATATTTGAATTATATAATATTAATATTAGGCCTACTACTTATTTCATTTTTGACGCTAATATTCTACATATTCAACGTAATTTAGAAATTTACACATATTTTCAACGTGATGTGTCGAATATTATTTACGATGTGATGTTACACAACCCTGACCCTATCAGTGTTTCAGTGCAAAGGAAGCCTCGTACCCCATCAGTACTCGAGGTTGAATGTTTCAGTGCAAAGGAGGCCTCGTACCCCATCAGTACTCGAGGTTGAATGTTTCAGTGCAAAGGAGGCCTCGTACCCCATCAGTACTCGAGGTTGAATGTTTCAGTGCAAAGGAGGCCTCGTACCCCATCAGTACTCGAGGTTGAATGTTTCAGTGCAAAGGAGGCCTCGTACCCCATCAGTACTCGAGGTTGAATGTTTCAGTGCAAAGGAGGCCTCGTACCCCATCAGTACGGCAAGTCCATCATGTGCTGCAACTACACGGACATGTGCAACCAGTACCTGGCGCCCAGGCTGAACTACATCGTGCGGAGTACCCCCGGGCCGCCAGTCACCTACCACGAGACTCTGCCTATCATCCTGGCAACTATCTCAATCACCGTCTGCCTCCTCGCGCTTCTTGTTGTCGTCACGTGCGTCTACCTCAGGTGATTGTCTGATTTACTTATTGACTTTGAAGGATAGCCAAATGGCAGGGCTAGGTCCATAGACAAGTTGGTCAATCTGGGCTTGTAGGATTGTTTTGAGAGTTCTTATCGACAAAAAGGTTGCGACCTCGGTGTAAATGATATATATTTCAAATGTCAAAATTGGCAGTTTTGCATTGATAGAATACAACATAATATTTACACCTGCTTAAATCAAGGCTGGTATCATGGTACCAACAATTTAAGTTTGCTTATGAATGACCCACTAGCTATGGTTTAACTTCAAATTGCACTACGTACCTGCAATGTTTGATCTTATCAATGTAATCCTACATTATATTCATTGACATGGTTGTGCCTATCTGCTAAATTATAATTGCCATGACTTAATACCATAGGCTTATAAGTTTACCTTTACCTTTGGTTTAAAGGGGGGAAAAATTTAGCTAGCAAACATACTTTCATTGGGGATATGAAATAGGCCTATCTTTTCAACTTAAGGTGTAGGCCTACTAACTTTCTCCACGTGATTTACTGCAGGTATAAGAAGCGCGAGGACCGTCGCCAGATGTACCTGGTTCAGTGCGGCAGATCGCTGGATCCCTTCCTCACGAACAGCGGGACGTTACAACAGCTGATCGACCAGAGCTCTGGTTCTGGGTCGGGGCTGCCACTGCTGGTGCAGCGGACCATCGCCAAGCAGATCCAGATGGTGCAGTCGGTCGGCAAGGGCCGGTGAGTAGACTTGCTCGCGTGGAGATGGACGAGCATATTACGCTACGAGATTTAAATTCTGTCGCAATTTATAACATTGTATCCAAGCCTTTCCCTCTTGTAGCCTACTTGTATTTTCTCATTGTTATGAGCGGAGTTATAAAAAATTACCTCTTAAATATTGGATTTAGAGCAAGTTACGACACCGAGTGAAATTTGGAGGAGATATTTGAAGAACTTTAAATAAGTCAAATAACTTGGATATTTTCAAGGTAATATTATGCACAATCAGAATTGTTGTGAGATACTGTAGGCTTTCACGACCCGTCAATAACTTCTGTATGAAGAGCAGTGGGCCAGTGCCTCATCATCGACTCCACGCAACAGCCCAAGGATCATACAACAGCCAGAATTGTTGTATTTTGTAAAACCCT
Organism: Sweltsa coloradensis; assembly: GCA_024449915.1. NCBI lineage: Eukaryota > Metazoa > Arthropoda > Insecta > Plecoptera > Chloroperlidae > Sweltsa > Sweltsa coloradensis. Next base: position 41,610 of record JAMZAV010004854.1, read on the forward strand.
AACTTGATACCTTACAAATTAGTGATGACATCGGGTGGTAAATATTGGAGTCGACTCCCCGATCCGCAATAAATTTTAATTTTTTTAATTTTATTTATTAAAAAATTTTTATGCAAAAGTTATTTTTAGCCCACTACTCTAGTTAAATCCCACCCTCCACCTGCTACGTATCACTAGCTTGCTTGTCTCTTGGCCCGGCCAAGACTCTCGCTGATTTGTTATGTTTACGTTTTGAGATAAGATAACGACTAACGAGAAAACAAGTGCAATCTCATACAATTTATTGATTTTTTTTTTTTTTTTAACCCGACTCCTAGTCGACTCCAACAGGAGTCGGGTACCCGAGTACCCGATGTCATCCCTATTACAAATGATTGCCAATCCAAATGTAACGTCATTTGTCATAACGGTGCCTTCCCCACCCCCTACCCACCAAATGGCGGAGAGGTACAACTACAAGTCTATTTCTCCTCCCTTGGACAAATGTTGGTTGTAGAGCTATACACATTTCTTAAACCAGGCATTCAGATCGTAAATCAGTTTTTATAACTGAATATAAGATAGACGTTAAATAAATAAAATAATATTTTTATGTGTGTTGATGGCTTGTACAATCAAATATCATTTAGTAATGCTTTGCCAAAGCCCTTTCTGTTTGTTCAGGTTATCTAGGCTTCCAGATGCTACTAAACTAAACCATCATTTCTTACGGCTTCACCTGCCACTGGCAACCCTCAACATTGCCGCTCACAGCTATTGCAAGTTGCAATTAGTTTTGTAAACTTACTTGTTTTTAACCCCCAGGTACGGCGAGGTTTGGCTGGCTCGGTGGCGCGGAGAGAGAGTGGCGGTCAAAGTGTTCTTCACAGCAGAAGAATCCAGCTGGTTCAGAGAAACAGAAATATATCAGACCGTTCTAATGAGACACGAAAACATTCTAGGTAAGGCTTCGTCTTGTGAGCGTTTGATGCTCTCTGCGGTTGTGATTGTCTCGTCACCGTCGTGGTTGGATGATTGTGCTACTGTATGGGTTTTGTAGCTAACGCTCACAGATCGTGCTACTCTGCATCGCGAACATTTTGACTGTATAAGCTCACTAACAACTGTCTTCCTTAGGCCTATCTTCTTCTCTCTCTGTGAGCGAAAATAAATCTTTATTTGTGCCTTTAGAACTTAAACCTTTGTCATCTTAGGATTTGTAAATTTACATTTGTTACCTACATTATATTATGAACATAATTTGAATTTTTTAAACTAGACCCTACTGGTACTGGTAGGGCCTATAGTGTAAACTTTAGGGTTGTGCGAACCTAGGTTTTTTTCACTTCGAACCGAACTCGAACTTTCAAGTAGGTTGCCCTTCGAAATTCGAACTTGCAAAAAAGTCCGAACTCGAACCTGAAACAAACTCGAACCGAACCTAAAAAAAAAATCAAGTTTGCTTTGACTTTTTCTTTTCCTTCTCAATTTCCTTTTCGTCGTGTTCCTTTGAATATGCCTCCAAATTCGCACTCATTATAATATTCGCGGTCTAGGCATCTCCAATGCTATTTCAGCACATTTGAATATTCCGCGCCCTTGAATGGAACTAGTTTTCAGCAGAGCCGATAAAGAAGTTTCCCTAACTTTTATCAACTCTAGTTCTAGCGATGGCCGACGGAGCGCGCCACGCGTGCCCTGGGCGAATTTGACCTTCAAGCTTAGCGTCATCAAAGCAAAGATGGAAAATTGAAGGAAGAAACATAAAATATGTCAAAGTACACTAACTACGATTTTAAAATACGTAAAAAGTGCATTAATGGAATATGCACCGGCATTCTTTCTTCTCGATAGTTGATCGGAAATATTAGTGATATAGACCCAACAAAACCAATAAAGGATTATTGTTTTCGACGCCGTGTAGGCCTAGCCCTAAGCCTATTCCCGCATCAAAGTCTCCTTTGTTGTTTATCGTAATAATTTTGAAAGCACGCAGTCTCTAGGGCCAAGGCCTACTTTTTGCCCTCACAGCACACACGTAGTTGGCCTAGGCCTAGGTTGTTATAAGCCTAGGCCCAGACCTCTGAACGCAGGCTTAGCCCTAAGTTGTGATGATGGTTCTTTTCAGTTTTCATGGGATTTCATGTGTTTAAAACTAGGTTGGCTGCACTGCACTTCGAATTTCGACAGCTCGCTGTGCGCGCGCATCGCGGCGACTCGCGTAGTTACGATATCGAGCGGGAAGTTCGAATTTCCCGAACTTTGATATTTTCGAACTCGAACACTATTTTTCAATTTCGAACCCCAACCGAACTTCTCTAAAGTTCGAGTTCGAAATTCGTAAGTTCGCACAACCCTAGTAAACTTGTTTTTAAATTCCGCTCAATTATGTTGTTATTAAGAACTTGAGGATGTCACAATGTGTGCTTGTTGTGATTTAAGTTTTATAAAAACCATGTCAGTAGAAAAGTTACTACTAGGGATGTGCGGGTACCCCAAAAACGGGTAATTTTCGGGTAGGTAAAATTACCCGACCTCGGGTCGGGCCGTCAATTCCTACCCGAAAAAGTCGGGTCGGGTAGAAGTAATAAAGAAACACGCCAATCTGCTCCTTTTAAACCTCCCGCTCAGACGCCAAACGAACAGCTGACGTCGGAGCGGACCAATCGCTACGACGTGGGCGCGGCTATGCTATGATGCTGTGTCCTTGGCTCTTCCGGCGCTGTCCCCGCTAAAGTAATAGGCCCTACTGACCGTCATTACTCGTCTTCTGGTTATTCAACGCTAATAACGGCATAAAGCAAGTTGAATATTACGTACGTAGGCGAATGGTGAAAAAGAAACAAAACGGTAATAAACATCGTCTAATGCCTAGGCGGCAGGCCTAGAACAAAGTTGTCGATCTAGTGCGCATCGTTGCGCGCAGCAGAGCGTTGGGCGGAGTCAGACCGAAAGGCTGGTGCAAACGCGCGATTTCGTCAGATGCATGGCTGGTACAAACGCATGATTTCGTCGGCCGGAAGAGAAAAATACGCCATCGCATCGGTTTTTCTTAGGGTTTTCGTATCGGAAATATTAGAAAACGATCGTTACGATATTATTTCCGAGAATAACGAACGATTGATGCAGGAAAACGATAATAGCGGGGTTTCACTGTACTAGGCCTAGGCCTACTCAAGCAAAAGTTCATAAGCACCGATTTGAATGTACTTCGTGTAGGGGTCTGCGGGTACCCGAAATTTCGGGTAATTTCGGGTATTTTTACATACCCGAAATTCGGGTTTCTATAAATGTAAATCGGGTTTTTTTTCGGGTAGGCCTAGGCCTAGGCCTAAATTGCTAACCACTTAGGAGCCTTAGTAAATCGTCAAAAAACGTTTGCGAAATGGAGCGAAATAAGACTGCATTTACCTTTAAGGAGAAAAACAGCCTGTTCTATTGTTTTTTTCGCCAAATTTGGGCGAAATCGGCAGCTTTTTTACCCATTTTCCAAGTATTTACGGTACTATGTTTTCGCGAGAAAATAGGCCAAAAACCAGCTGGTGAACTGCTGGTGACGTCACACCTCAAAACTCGTCATTTTCAAGGTCGGCAACATAACAAATACAAAACTTTACTTCTTCTTCTTCTTGATCTACGAAGTAGGCCTACCAACGTTTGAAACTGAACGGCGGGAAAATTTGAAAATACGCGAAATTTTAAAAAATAGTTTGAATTAATTGAATTTTTATGCGAAATAGATTTCGAGTTTTTATTCTGAAATTAAAGTTTTTTTTTTAATATATTGTTTTTGTTTTGTTTTTTTTGTTTTTTAATTTAATTTTTTTTAAATTTTTTTTTTACAGATTGGCTTTGCTCTATTGAAATTGCAGTTATTTTCTTTACCCGAACCCGACCCGAAACCCGAAGTTTTTATGACTACCCGGATCCGAACCCGCCCCGAGCTTAAAAAGTACTACCCGCAGACCCCCTAACTTTGTGTCAACACAGCCCAGAGTGGCTACCTGCAACCAATGCAAAACTGTTTTGTAGGAATTAAAAAAAATAAAAATAAATTCACAAATAAAAAAAAAATCACTACCCGAGCCCGACCCGAGCCCGAGGGTACTTTCAATTACCCGACCCGAGCCCGACCCGAGTTCAAAAACCACTACCCGCACATCCCTAGTTACTACCAATACCCTTTCTTGATTTGAAGGTCATCAGGTTAGCCATTGGATGTTTTGTAATCATGTCTGTCATTGGACAATGCCAGCTGGTTGGCTAGGTAAGCTGACCGGTGTGGATCGAGTAGGCCTAGCTGAACCCCGTGTTTCTCCGCAGGTTTCATCGCTGCAGACATCAAGGGGGGTCATCATACGGGATCTTGGACCCAGATGCTGCTTATCACAGACTACCACGAGAACGGCTCCCTACACGACTACCTTCAGACTCACGCGCTAGATTCTTCCTCACTACTCGTAATGGCACTGTCGATAGCTTCAGGTAGGCAGACGTTGGAGTATACTTGTATGTAAGTAGTATTGATTTGATTGTATAATGTTGCGATCATCAGCAAAGCCCTTAGTAAAAATTACCTTCCAAATCAATGCATTTCCTAAGACAAATCTTATGTGAGAGAATCGACTAGCGCAAGTCTTGGTGCAACTCGATACTAAACTCGTGTGTATCTCAACAGGCGTTGCCCACCTCCACACGGAGATCGCAGGCACGACGGGCAAGCCAGCGATATCGCACAGAGACATCAAGAGCAAGAACATCCTCGTCAAGAGAAACGGACAGTGTGCGATCGCAGACTTCGGGCTGGCGGTGCGATACCTAAGGTGAGTGAGCAAGGTTAACTTGGAGAAGGTATGTTTGCCTTCTCCCTCGCACTCCTTGAATTGCCATCCTACTACTGTAGCCATTTTATTTAGCCCGAGCTTCAAGAGGACTTTTGTCACTATAAAGGAAACGCTCTGTGATTGGTGATCTCGAAAAGTAGTAAAAATATCTGTAAAATAAACCAAACTGATGTGTCCAATATTGCACACAGTATTTATGCAAGTATATGCCTCAGGTAAATTTAAAGTTATCAAATTCAAAAAGTGGGATACAACCAGTATGAGATGTGTTTCTTCTATCGTACTTACTTGCTACTCTTTAAACTTTGAGTGCTCAAAATAAATTTAAGGGTGCGGCCATGGCTTTACCCGATGGCGGCCTATTAAGCTTCGCCCAGTAAACGTCAGGTGTATCTCTGTTTGCAGTGAGTCAACCAGATCGACATGCCGCTAACACGCGTGTCGGCACGCGACGCTACATGGCCCCTGAGGTGCTGGACGAAACTATCAACGTCACGGTGTTCGAGGCTTTCAAGATGGCCGACATGTACTCGCTAGGTGAGTACAGAACTGCATGTTCTCTCCGGTTAGGTTCGTCAGTGAGTTGACCAACTGTGGACTTTCCGTCTTAGAGGTTTTAAACAAAGATAATGACGATATATATTACAGGTACAAATGATTTGTTTCAATATCTAAAAAGTGTTTGTGTGAATCTTTCTCAAATTGTAAAATTGTATTGTGTTGTAAATTTTACATGCATTAGTTGTTTAATTGATGTGCTTGGGTTGATCGTGCCTAGAGACAGGTTGTGGCTGGTTGTTTTTGGGGTGGGTGATCCAACATTTTCAAGGTCGACCAGAACTGAAACCTTTCAATAAGAGAATGTTTGAACTTCAAACACAACTCAATCTTCTGTCAGCCTAGACATAAGCCGCCTGGCGACTGACG
>JAMZAV010004855.1:0-47816 GCA_024449915.1 Sweltsa coloradensis
AATTCATGTCCCAACTCATAATCAACGCGTTTCCCCAAAGGACCTCTTTACCAATGTCAAACATCTTCAATCATAAAACCCCAGAAATTAAAAATATACAATCCCTAGACTCTTTAAATATACATTGAAATCATTTCTTAAAAAAGCGTTGCTTCTGACACCATCAATGAATACCTTCATCCAGCTGACGTTTAACTTAATCTTGTGCCCGAAATATAAATACCCCCCCCATAGCTTTACACTAAACTTTCCTTCACACTCCTGAAACTACTATTATTTTCATGAATATAATTTAATAAAAATAAACAATTCAATAAAAAATAATATTATGTATAGAAAAGAAGGAAAGATATTATGAAATTATGAATGTATATTTTTAATGTATATTTTTATAAAATTGTTACAAAATTATGTATTACTCTCCATAGGCTAGGATATTCAATTTCTCTAAAAAGAGTTATACTTATGAAATGTATGAGTCAAGGTGAATAAAGTTATTGTTATTGTGTCGTCATCCGTCCGTGTTGTCTTTGTCGTCGCCGTCGGGAGGTATTTCAAAGGGAAGGGGTTCCCCGACGACGACCCAGAGCTCGCCATTAGTTTTCAGGGAGTGAAACTCCCTATTCACGGGCCAAACCGCGAGAAGGTGTCGAGTTGGAATTTGTTTAAATAGCCGCAGAATCATCTGAATTAATGTTTTACAAATAAGGGTTGTGTTAAGGGCAAAGTACAGGGTTTATTATTTCATTTCTTGAAATAATTGAGCGAGCGTAGCGAGCGTCTCCACTTGACTCTTATGGCTCGAATGTCTGTTTTGTTTGTTTGTTTGTTTTTTTTTCTGTTTCATACCACCTATGCGGATTGCTGTATAGTTTTGTGGCGAAATCGTAAAAAAAGATACAAAGTTACATTGAAGTTAATCGAAAGTTTTTTTTCAAACTAAACGGCGACAAATTCTGAGGTGGTTAAATCATTTAAAATGTCCGTCCGGTCACGAGTATGTTAATTCTATTTTGATCCGATAAGTAGTGAAGATGGAAATTACATTATAACAAAGTACCGTTACCATGGCAACGGAAAGTCGTGCAGCTTTTTTGTCTCAAGATAGCGGTCGAACGGAGGTTCGGATCGAGTTGAAATTTGGACCATCCGCAAGCTTCGATCTGGATTGAATGCCATTAGTTTTGTGTCAAAATCGTTCAGAAAGTTAAAAAGTTACATTAAAGTTAGTCGAATTTTTTTTTTCAAACTAAATGGCGACAAAATCTGAGGTGGCCAAATCATTTAGTATGCCGTCCGGTCACAAATATATTAATTTTATTTTGATCCAATAAGTAGTGTAGATGAAAATTACATAATAACAAAAGTATCGTTACCATGGCAACAAAAAGTAGCACTATGCACTGCCATCTAGAAGTAATCAAAGTACTATCGAGGAAGCAGAGTTTTAATAGGGAACTAGCCTTGGTCTCAAATTCACGTTTTTTATTTTTATTATTTATAGAACACAGTTAAATAAAGTTCACAATTGAAAGATTTTTTTTTAAATCATCCGTGGTAACTACGGGGGTACAAAGTTATAGGGTTTTGAACCCCCGCGCAAACGCTCGTTGTTGGTTCAACTGCGTTACGTAGCTTGCAGCATGCTCTTTGTTGCAGTTTGTATTTATCAAGAAATATTGGATTGGATATTGCTTAACGTCTCATATTTATGCAACTTGGCTAATCGAGACGGAGGAAGGGACGTAAGGGATGACGCGGGGGGACAAGGGGTGGACAGGCCTGTGCTGGTCAGAACCGGCCACAAGCATATGGGGAGGGCAGGGGTTCCCCCACGTCGTGGTCGTCTCCGTCTGTGTCATCATCCGTCCGTGTTTTCATTGTCGTCGCCGTCGGGGAGGTAGTCAAAGGGAAGGGGTTCCCCGACGACGACCCAGAGCTCGCCATTAGTTTCAGGGAGTGAAACTCCCCTATTCACAGGCCAAACCGCGAGAAGGTGTCGAGTTGGAATTTGAAGGCCCTTATCAAGAAATAAATAAATACTACAACAACAACAACAGCTCGACGAGCGGCCGTGCGCGGCAGCGAAGCCTAGAGGCAATCCAGTGGACCGTGCTCATCAATAATCGGACTATTTTGACAACAACACGTTCGATGACAAAGATGACGACCATGACTTAAGAACCCCGTGATTTTGACAGTGCGTCTACCCGACCTTGAGTAGAAAGCGATTTATTTCTCATTGGTGGGAAAGAGCCCCGGTTATTTCTCTATGGGAAAGAATTTGTAGGTTTATGGTTCTGGCGTAGTTGTACAAAAGTCATTCAAGGCTGCGCTAAGGCTAGGCCCTACACCCTAGCTGTGTCTTTGCCTAAGGTAAGGTAAACCAATTCTATAAAATGTCCATTTGGATGCCCTAGACATAGCCTAGCCAAGGTAGGGCTAGGCCGAGGCATTTCCTGTATCCTTAGCCTAGTTTTTTAGGTTGATGATGATGAATCATTTTTATCATGATGTTTGGTAGGGCTTTAGATTTTATATTTATATGCGCCTAGACCTGGCTTTAGTGATAGGCCTACCTCGGCCCTAGGTGCTAAGGGCCTAGTCTACCAAGAGGGCAAAGGTTACCACTGTAGAAACACCGGAGAGATAATTTATACACGTGCCAAAAGAACCAAACGACAAACAAGGCAAAGAGATTTGTTCAAAGCTGCAGCACAGAAATGTTTTGAGGAGGACGCCCCCTCTACAAATTCACTCTACTGTTGTGAAGACCATTTTGATGCAAGTAAATATTATTAATTAGTCTACTGCTTTTTAATTCACAAGTGAATTTCCTATAAGCTTCTGTTAGGCTCCGGTCAATATTCTCGCAGCAAAATTTGCCTTGGGATTATAAGTCTAGGGCCTAAACGTAAAGGCGTTTTCTCGCATGGGAGAATGTCACAAATTCAAAATTTTTAACTGCATATTTGGAATATTTTCCCGCGAGAAAATGAGTAACGTATAGGTCCTAGGCTTATAATTATCCCGAGGTAAATTAGAAGCTCATAGGAAACAAACCTGCGAAATAAAAAAGTAGTAGGTAGACCAATTAATATCATTTACTTACATGAAAGTGCTATTCAAAACGCTAAAGTGAATTTGCAGCGGTAGGCTAGAGGCCCTACGACTCCTTGACATATTATTCTCGTCTTGTTGCGCCTTGTGGCCTGTACAGGGGTGGACAGGCCTGTGCTGGTCAGAACCAGCCACAAGCATGTGGGGAGGGCAGGGGTTCCCCCACGTCGTGGTCGTCTCCGTCTGTGTCATCATCCGTCCGTGTTGTCTTTGTCGTCGCCGTCGGGAACGTAGTCAAAGGGAAGGGGTTCCCCGACGACGACCCAGAGCTCGCCATTAGTTTCAGGGAGAAGAACTCCCCTAATCACAGGCCAAACCGAAAGTACTAAAAACCATTGGCATGGCATACTATCCAAATCTTTCTGAGAAGATTAGAAGAATAATGGCACCTTTTGGCATTTAAGTGGTTTTTGGCTCTTCTGGTACATTAAGGAGTCTTCTGACCAAAACAAAACCGTTTGACCCGACACAGGCATCCAAAAACTCCATTTATGCTATTCCGTGCCAATGTGGATCCTTATACATAGGTGAATCTAAGCGACCATTGGCAGTTCGGGTGAAACAACACAAGAACAATGTAGCACAGCGGAAAGTACATAATTCAAAAATCACAGAACATGTATATGAAAACCATCATTTCATCAATTGGGAGAACACCTATGCAATATGCCAAGAATCTAATTGGATTTTGATTGGATATATAAAAGGAAGTTTAAGGAAGCTTGTTTCATGGCATGTTCATCTAATGTCATGAGTACTCCTAGCGCCCATTGTCCTCCAATATGGAATAGGTTCTGTCCTAAGATAAGGCCTAGTACATTGCTGCCTTAAACTGGATGTTTGACGTTTTGGTTCATGTCTTATCCTCATCTATTATATGTACATAATTTATTTCTGCAATGTTTTATTTTCATTTTAATCATAATTTGTTGGCATAAATGTTTCATGGTCGTTTTTGTTATTTTCTATTTGTTTGTATTGTTAAAACATTGCTTTGTTCAACTCAGTTTGATAAAGACACTAGACTTTGTGTCGAAATATTACAATAAAATATTTATTTTAAGAACAGTGTACGTACAAATAATTTCAATTTAACAATTGTTAAACGTCTCATATTTTTTGGGGGAATTTTATCGAGACGAAGGTTTTGCTTGTCTCACGTCACGTTTATTCAAACATCCCCCTATGTGAGAGTAAAAACACAGAAGGCCCCCAACCCCTCTCTGCTACGCCGCTGGCTACACGCGAGATGTGATCATGGTGTAAATGGCGGTGGGTTTGGGGGGGGGGGGACAAATGCAAGATTTATCCCTAGTTATGTTTAGTAACGTAAATCAGTTAACAATTATTTTCCACTTATTTTTCAATATCCTTGGTAATTTGTCTAAATGAAACCAATTACAGAAATACACGAATACAATGGTCGCGTAGCACATTCATTAAATCACGTTGTTGTCACTTGGAATTTGTTTCGGATTCAGGTTCAAATGTCTTTTATCTTCCGGCCTACTGTGACAAATATAGCTCTTTCAAATGAAGGTTTTGGCATAATTCCAGGGACAAAGTCGACCGGGAGTGGCTGGGGCTGCCGTTGTTAAGTGTGGTTTGTATTTTAAATTAGATGATGTCAAAAACTAGTGCGCTTCAATTGTTGTTAATAATGAATATGAATATGAATATTAATAAAATAAATAAATAAAAGATAAATTTGAATAATAAACAATAATTGGATATATTGACTTGAATAGATGAGTTTTATGGCTTGAAGTAAACTCAAGCTATCTGACCACAAAACGTATTCTCCACAAAGGCAATGTAGAATGTATTAAGAGCTTCGCGGATGGCTAAAAACTCTTCAGTGAAACCTGAGCACGTAGCTAAAAACGTTCAGTTAGCAATAGGCAAGTTCCAAACTTATTGTCAATTTAGGAACCATCTGTGAATACCAAAGTAAACCATAGATATTGTTGGCAAATCATTCTAAAGTTAATTTTGAATACACGATCAAAGTAAAGATTTAATCAAAACAACATGGTCGAATACAATAATCGGCTCTGGTGTTAACCAGGGCAGGCTATTGCTAAAAACAAAATTAAAAACTTTTGGCATATTAAGTTCTATAAGATTAAACAATAGTTTACATCTTAGTACAGTTGGAAGGGTAACAATAGGTTTGCTTATCACTAGGCCGCTTCGGAAACGCTTTTTTTAGTTGCGTTGACAGATGATTTTTTTTTTAATATATTTATGTTTAATGATTAACTCAGAATCGGCCCCAACGAGACATGGAGAAACCGTCGTTGACGAGAACCGCGAGGAGGACGAAGATGTCACGCCCAGACAGAGAGGAGGCGACGCACAGGAAGGGGAGGCCACAAACGATTCTGCGTCCGTAAGTGTGGAAATATAACATCATTATTTTACGTAAAGTTGAAAGACACCTAATGTGTGTGCTTTAATGGTTTGAGGAATGTTACAAACATGTATTTCGTTGTTGACGGCGGTGACGTTTGTTTGCAGAGGCTCCCAGAGGCTGACATGCGTGGAGGTAATTTCAATGTGGACCTGCGCTGTACTTGAAGAAAAACATGCCGCTGGACATTGGGAAGGAAACAGGATGCGAGCTGCTCGAGAACGTGGGCGCCGAGACGGGTGGACAGTTTAGGAGCCCATGTACCCATCTTGCACTGGCCAACTGGACATCAAGTTGATTTCTACTCCAAAACTAAAAACCATTTTTAAATATCCAAATACCAAATCTAATTGTTTCAAGTGAGCCCGTCAAATATCTTCATGCAGGTCCACAACAACTTCTCTCTTTGCTTTAAACGCGTCATGGACGTGACGTAGTTCGCCAGCATGTTAGAAAGTGTGTTGTGTGTATCAGGCATTGGGCTGTTTACTTGCAACAACAAGTGGCAGATCTACAACATGCCGAGTTCAACCGACTAGGCCAGGAGGTCCATTTACAATTAAACTCAACAACTTACGAGGAAGATCTCGGTAAATTTGTGATAAAGCGTACGTGGCACTGTTCGTATGGTATGTCAACAAAGACCATTCATCTTGAACTGGTCAGCGATCTCTCAACAAACGCATTGTAACGTAACGGCTGTTCTTGCCGCTACAAACCTAATTTTAGCAAAAAATTATATATTTTTGATAAGCTTATTTGCATATCACTAGGAAGCTTCGCAAACGCTTTTTTTAATCGCGTTGATGGATGAACTTTTTTTTAGTTTTTTTTGCATGGGATCTCATTACTTTTTGCAAGTGCTTTGCTTTGATGCGTACGCATTGTAGGTGATTGTTGTCAAGTTTCTTTCTTACTTGTCATTGTTATTATTTACCATAAAAAACTTACATTAAAAGCTTTATTTCTATGGATTCTGGCAAACTTGTTCAACGTTTTCTTTCAATAGGTAATTCATCACCATAACCTTAATGCGCATGTATAATAGGAAACGGTGAATTCCTACCCTATATGGTCAGAATTGGCCGAAATGGCACGAAAATATCACACAAAAATCGAAAAAAATGGTAAAAGTACGATATTCATGAGAAATATTTCTTCGATAGTACCCAAAAACGATACACTTCTAAGTTTAGAGATTTCGAAAGACCCCTCCAATTTTTATCAAGATCGAATAAGCTGTTTGCCCGATAGAGAACGAACAAACAGGAAAAAAAAAGCGCCCGAGCTAAATTTTTTGGGGGTCAGTGAAATTGAAGTCTTCGCTTCGCTCATCCAATAAATTAATTAATTCGTACTAAGAGTCTAGTCACAGAACTGATCGTCAGTGGTGGGACATTAGATTAAAAGCGGGCAAAGCCAACCCTGTAGACACCAACACCATCGCCAAGTGAACAGTGACCAACTAGAGACCAGTGTATTTAAGTAGTAAACACCAATCAATCAAGCTGGACGGGATTAAAAACGCGGTCAGCACCAGAATCAACTAGGCTGATTCGGAATGAACTAATGGTTGACGAGTCCTTAATCCAAATAAACAAACAAAAATCGAAACAACCATAGAATGTTATTATTATGTCGTTGCTAGGACGGCTCCAAACTGACACACATAAATAATATTGGTGTTTTCTGTGCTATTTATCTACAACATCTACCAACCGAGTTACGTCTTTTTATAGGAGCATGCCACACGGATGAGATAGGCTATTTGTTTAGCGACTCTACAGCAAACAAAGTCATCGAAGATAATTCACGCGAGGCAAGCGTTCGCAAAAGAATGTGCCAGATGAGGACGCAATTCGCTAAAGCGGGGTGAGTAGGATTCTTACCATTTCTAGTACTTACTTCAACGTATTGGCTTTTATTTTCTGTGTGTCCTATTCAGTTACAAATACTGAATGATTAAAGCAAAGCGCGGTTGAGATCAGTAGGCACAACGCGGCAAACGAGAGCAATTTTGATTGGATATTGATTAACGTCTCATATTTATGCAACTTGGCTAATCGAGACGATGGGAGGGACGTAAGAAAGACGCGGGGGACAAGGGGTGGACAGGCCTGTGCTGGTCGAACCAGCCACAAGCGTATGGGAGGGCAGGGGTTCCCCCACGTCGTAGTCGTCTCCGTCTGTGTCATTATCCATCCGTGTTGCCATTGTCGTCGCCGTCGGGAGGTAGTCAAAGGGAAGGGGAAAGTTACCAGACGACGACACAGAGCTCGCCATTAGTTTCAGGGAGAAAACTCCCCTAATCACAGGCCAAACCACGAGAAGGTTGTGAGTTGGAATTTGATGGCAAAAAGCGATTGGGCAAATCAAGAGGCCTCAAGGAACCGTATGAGGCAGAAAAAAAAAATTTAATTAGATAACTGATCCATTCGACGACATGATTACGAAAGATTTTGTAAAATTGTACCGCTTGCCTCAACGCATGTGTACACACCCTTATTGACGACATACAAGATGACATGCAGCAACAACCAGCCGAAGTGCAATAAGTAATAGTATTAGTAGTTTTAGGGCGCTTTAACAACTAAGATTATTCGCGCTTCCAGGATTAAACATATTCTATAAGTGTGAGATAATACCATGAATACTTCTTTCCAAGGGGAGGAACGTAAGGGATGACGCGGGGGGACAAGGAGTGGAAAGGCCTGGTGCTGGTCAGAACCAGCCACAAGCGAATGAGGAGGGCAGGACAGGGGTTCCCCTACGTCGTAGTCGTCTCCGTCTGTGTCAACATCCGTCCGTGTTGTCATTGTCGTCGCCGTCGGGGATTGTTTTTGGGGTTGTTTGATAGTTTCAGGGAGAAGAACTGCCCCTAATCACGGGCCAAATCACGAGAAGGTTGCGAAATGGAATTTGATGGCAAATTGGGCACCGGGCATTTACACAAATGATTGATATATAGTAGTATTTGTAGTTTTAAGGCGCTTCAAACGGCAAAGATTATTCGCGCCTCCAAGATATTGAGTTGACTACATATGGATGTAAAATATGGTAAATAAACTTAAATGTGTTTTCAAATCATTGTCATCAAAAGAATTGCCAAGGTAGATATATTTGTAGACAGCCAAATCGGGAAAAGGTATACATGCTAAAGTTGTCATATGTAGAAAATGCCAAATTACCAAATCATAATCATAATCATTATCAGGAAGACGTTGCAACACCGTCATTATAAAAAGCAAGTCACATGCTTCTTGGATTTTTTTTTATTTTTATAAACTGTCATAGTTTGGTCGATCAGATTGATAAGGTTAAGAATGTGATAAGATTTTTTCACTGTTTCATAAGACAAAGTTCTTCATGTGATAGATTTAAATTTAATTGGAGTCTCAAACCATCATACTTAGAGCAGTCAGTCAACAAACGATGAACGGAAAGCAACATATCACACGTGTCGCAAGTCGGCTTTTTATTTTTATTGGATATTGCTTTACGTCTCATATTTATGCAACTTGGCTGCAATCTTATCTCTGGTAAAAAGATAGGCTTGGGTGAGGTGTGTTATAGATAATTACACACTGTTCAAATAAAAAAATCAATTGCGGCACGAAAATCGAGCGGAATGAAAAGAATTTGATTGGATATTGCTTATCGTCTCATATTTATGCAACTTGGCTAATCGAGACGAAGGGATGGACTTTAAGGGTGACGAGGGGTGCAAGGGGTGGACAGGCCTGTGCTAGTCAGAACCAGCCACAAGGGTATGGGGAGGGCAGGAGTTCCCCCACGTCGTGGTCGTCTCCGTCTGTGTCATCATCCGTCCGTGTTGTCTTTGTCGTCACCGTAGGGGAGGAAGTCAAAGGGAAGGTTCCCCTGTCGACGACCCAGAGCTCGCCATTAGTTTCAGGGAGTAAACCTCCCCTATTCACGGGCCAAGCCGCGAGAAGGTGTGGAGTTGGAATTGATTGATTGATTGGATATTGCTTTACTTCTCATATTCATGCAACTTGGCAAATCGAGAGAAGGGAGGAACGTAAGGGATGACGCGGGGGGACAAGGGTTGTACAGGCTTGTGCTGGTAAGAACCAGCCACAAGCGTATGGGGAGGGCAAGGGTTAGCCCACGTTGTGGTGGTCTCCGTCTGTGTCAACATCAGTTCAGCCTAGGGGCCTAGGACTAGTCATTTCCTCGGGCTAGAGCCTACGCCTATGGCATCGCCATCAGAGGCCCTAGTCCTGCCATCAGAGGCCCTAGTCCTGCCATCATTTTCCTATGCCTAGGCGTTGTTGTAGTGATAAAGCCAATTGCTGATATTGGCTTTAAACAGGGATTATTTTTAGGTCTAGGTCTAGGACCAAACTACCGCTCGACTAGGCTAACATTAGCGTGGTTTCTCAGCTAGGTTCATGAATGGTTCACAATGTTAAAGAGTAGAATAAAACAAACCCAAATTATAAAAAAAAACTGTTTATCAAATTAAGAACATTAAATAGTTTAATTAAACTCATTAAAACTATAACATTTAGTGATGGAAGGTGGAAGGCAGTCTTAACAGGCATAATACTAACAACCACCAACAGTATTAATCTTGGTCAACAATTATTCACAGAAGAGTTAAGAGTATTAACTAACTGCTCGATGAAACCAGGATTGTTTATAAGACCTCGTCTCAGAATTACATAGACATGATCACACCATACTAGTACCAGGTTAAAGAAAATCAGAACCATCAGCAAATGACGTAGAAGAATGCATAGAATAAGTGGATTGATTGGATATGATTGAATATTGCTTAACGTCTCATATTTATGCAACTTGGCTAATCGAGACGAAGGGAGGGACGTAAGGGATGACGCGGGGGGACAAGGGGTGGACAGGCCTGTGCTAGTCACAACCAGCCACAAGCATTTGGGGAGGGCAGGGGTTCCCCATGTCGTGGTCGTCTCCGTCTGTGTCATCATCCGTCCGTGTGTCTTTGTCGTCACGCGTCGGGGAGGTAGTCAAAGGGAAGAGGTTCCCGACGACGACCCAGAGCTCGCCATTAGTTTCAGGGAGTAAATCTCCCCTATTTACGGGCCAAGCCGCGAGAAGGTGTGGAGTTGGAATTTGAAGGCCCTAGAATTTGTGGAATGGCTCAGAAACAATGATGATAGTGATACAGAAAACGATGTTTGTTCTTCTGTTTATAACACATCTCTACTTGAAGGTAATATACCCAACAACCTACCTGGACGAGCATTGCGCTCAGTAATCAAAGAGGTGAACATTTGCTTTAGTTGCTTAGTACTTTGATAACAGTTCATTTTCGAAGATAGGACATAGGAAGTATTACTTGGCCTTGCCTAGTTATATTGTCTGAATAGATAGTAATTGGTTAGGGCCTATTGAGGGCGTAGCAGCAAATTATGATGGGTATGCGTGAGCGAGAAGAGTGGAAGGTTGAATGAGAGGTAGCGAGGAAACTGATTGATAAGATTTCTGTGCAGCTTGATGAGGGTAAAGTATATGAAACATCAGGTATGAGACAGAGCGGGATCCTCGTGGAAGGTGACTCAAAGCTATGAATGATAAAAAAAATTTGGAAGATGCTGGTATGATTGTGGAGACACTGAAGGGTATTCAAGTAGGGGGATTTAGAGGGTTCATTCCTACTATGCGGAAGAAAGTAATTGCAAAAATAAGTTCTGTAATTGTCATGGTGGACACAAATAATGTTAGACCGGGGATGAGTTTGGGGATGATTGAAGATGAGTTGGGGGTGCTATTGCGAGTCTTTTAAGATGCTAGTTAGTTAGTTTTATGTTGTTTTTGGGCACTCAACAGTGGGGTTATCAGTGCCATTTCAAGTGTTTTGGAATCTTTCAATTTTCTTTTTCCATAATTTTGGATAACCACCAAGTTTTCTTCCTTCAAAGGGAGGAACGTAAGGGAAGACGCGGGGGGTTAATGTGAAGGAGTGAGGATGTTGTATAGATGGGTTTAACTGGGTGGGAACGAGAGAAGTGCTCGTTGCAGAGAGGGTCGACAAGTATGGAGAAGAAAAAAATGAAAGAAGAAAATAAATATGAGTAAGGCTGTGTGAAAAAGTTAGTTTAGTGTTTAGTGCACTCAACAGTAGAGTTATCAGTGCCCATGTAAAGTGTATTGGAATCTTCCAAATTTTCTTTTTCCATGATTGTGGATTACCACCATGTGTTCTTATTTCCAAGTAACTGAAGAGAGCAGACAGATTTCATCCTTTTAATCATCGGAGAGGTAACCAATTGGAAATTTCAGAACATGATCCAGACAGTCCCAGGATACTCCCATAGAAATGGATTTTAAAAAAAACTTGTCGGAACACCCCTAAAAAAATTATCAAACTCAAAATTTGTATTTTTTGTATTTTTTTCTTGTTTTTCTTTAATACATCTAAAGTTACTAACGTATTGACTTTTTTTTTAGAATGTGTAATTGTATTGTATCTAACTTAGACATTAGGTGCTCAGGAAGCGACCCTCCCCCCCCCCTCGAACTAATTTTCACTATAGCAGTTTGTTCAGAAAAAAATTACGATTATAATCCACCTGTTTGCCACTTGGCAGCTGGGCGTTTGACCTCCAGGGGTGTCCAAAGTGCGAAAGTTGCGAAACTTGACACTGCTATAACGGTCAAAGTTTTTGATAAAATTCCAAAATTCTTTTTAATTATCATTCAACACATTATTTTTGATTTTTTTAAAACAAAAGCGACTTCACTTTTTGTAAAGGGTGCCCAAAATTAATAATAATCGATTTTACTGTTTTATACACTTTAACATTAAAGATTGAACATATAATCCGCATTAAAGCTTTATTTTATACATAAAATGAAAGAACCACTGAATTTAAAAAATAATATGCAAAACAATTCAAGGGCTGTCCAAAATGCTGGGTTTTATATTATTGCTAATATACAACTTTTTTTTAAGTGCTAAAAATGTGTTCATGTTACTAAAATCAGTAAACCTGTCTAAGAATACGTATTGTGTGTGGGCATAGCAAAGAATTATAATTTTTATCAGGTTGTCCAAAATTTTGAATTCAAAATTACAGCAATTTGAGAGAAATAACAATAAAAATAGGGCAAAATCAATGTATTAGTTGGCCCAATCATCACCCAATTTATATTCTTACCTAAACAATACAATGATGTGCTGTTTTAATACAGGGTTGTCTAAATAGTGTGTTGTGTTCTTGTAAAGAATTGTTTGAATAAGGTCAAACTCGATCATAATATACCGTCAGGTGCAAGGGGAGCGACCCTTCGGGGCCCCGAACTAATTTTCACTATAGCAGTTTTGTTCAGAAAAAATCACGATTAATAATCCACCTATTTGCCATTTGGCAGCTGGGGCGTTTGACCTGCAGGGGTATTCAAAGTCGCTTAATGTTGTTTTTAATATTGCCGTAGTTCTCTTCGCTCTTGTAAAATTTTCAAATATCTTTCAAAATACAATCACTAATATTATTCCCACATTTCTTCCCTGCCCCGAACCTGTATCTACAAAAAACTTTTTTCTCATATGTGAGAAAACACACATCCAAAAGTATAAAAGAATGGAATGTATTGAATCTTTATGTATGGAATCAATGTGTATGTACTTCTGACACTAATAATCATACTAATGGTCCTTAAGAAGTGCTTATACCGACTATATTGAATTACACATGTACATAACATACATTACATACATACAGACATACATACATACATACATACATACATACATACACACATACATACATACAGACATACATACATAACATACATACATACATACATACATACATACATACATACATACATACATACATACATACATACATACATACATACATACATACATACATACATACATACATACATACATACATACAGATACAGATATGAACAGTTATTACGGACTCACTGTATAGTAATAATAATTATCCACCCAATGTTCGTGATATTCAACTATAATCTTTAATTTAGAACAGCTAATCTCTTTCTCATCTCATCAACATACATCAAAACATAATACACCCTACAGCCTTGGCAGGATATTAGTATCACCCTTCACAGCTACTTGTGATGACCACAGATAACCCAAGGAGTTTGTGATGAAGGTGAAGCCATAAATACTGATTAGAGCTGCACGTAGCCTATAGCTAGATGCTATTATCTTAATTTTTACTGTTTGTATTTTGTTGTACAAATTTGAAAGAAATAATTTTAGGTATAGAGAAAGTTTTTCCATTGGCCGAGTTGTGATACTAATCAGCTATACACAATGCACAATAGGGCTTATAGGCAGCATATACAGCAGTCATACTCATAGCCAAGCTGTGTGCATTATCTGGAACAAATATGACTAGGTAGAACTGTATTCGTATCTACAATTTGACACCGCTAGTGCGTTTTGTATATCTAAATTATGGCAATGAGGGGACTTCTTCTCGGTGATTAATCAAGATGTTCAATCTTGTTCGTTATTATGAGAATGGTATTGGCATTTCCTAATGACAATGATGCATATCAGCGACCATAAGTAAATCAGGGTGTCTAGTTGTATTGACTACACCCATCCCTTGATTTACTTCTGTTCGAGGGTGTACGTGATCAAGAGGATAAGAACGAGCTACTTACTTTTAATATAAACCATTGCAAACTCTCCGAATAGGTTCTTTCTGCCGTATAGTAGGGCCTACAGACTTTCTGCATCCCATCTATTTTGACTAGTTTCCCTGTGCATACTATAAACAGGGTTGAATGTGAAATAAATGTATATAATTCTAAAACAATTTATGCGTCCCTATTAGCTATAAAAGTATATGTACTCAAATGTACATCTGGAAACAAAGCCACAAGCTGCATATTCTTACTGGAGATTTGGACAACCTTGTGAATACTAACAGAAAAAAAATACACAATGAAATGATAGAAAAACATTTTCACCGTCAACGGTGTGCACGCTGTTAGGAGTTCAAACATTTAAATAAGTATGAATAATTATTGTTGATCAACTTGCAACACACGAAATATTCAATCATTTAGTATAATTGTAACTTCCTACAAGATACACCTAAAATATAAACGTCCCAGTTACCAAATGACAAATATGCATTCGTGGAAAAAGCATATAGTTTCAGCTATAAGAGCATAGCCATTTTTTTTAGTTCGAGGGGATGATTTACATACAGATGTAAGAAGGCTGCTATATGTTGCATAACATCATATATCTTTTTGGACAACCCTGTTTATACCATAAACAAATCCGTAATTGTTGTTTTAGGGTTGTACATCGTGCACAATGTTAGGTTGTGCAAACAAATTATGAAATGCAGATAAACTTTACCTAGGAAAAATATATGAACATATGTTTGCTTGTGAGACATTGGACATTGGACACCCCTACCGTCTAAACGCCTCAGATGTTAACTGACAAACATGCATGCATGAGAAGAACATAGTTTCAACTGTGAGAAAACACACACTGTTATAAGTTCGAGGGGGTTATATACGTACAGATGAAAGAATGGCCGCCACAAGTTTCATACTATTTTGTGACTTTTTGACAACCCTGTGTGTACATATAGCAAATCAGTAGGTGTATTATGTTTTGACATTATGTATGATGTTAGGTCTTGCAATCAAATTATAAAATGAATATTAATTTGCATTAGAAAAAATATTTTAACATATATTTGCATATGTGACTTTGGACACCCCTACCGTCTAAACGCCCCATCTGCCAATTGGCAAACAGGCAGAAATGGAAAGAACGATTAATTTCCTTTAAGAAAACATATGGTAGCATTAGTTCGAGGGGGGGGGGGGGGGGGGGGGTAAGAGCCACCTAACGGGCTACCTATATTGACATGGTATTATGTATTTTCGAAAAATGTCATATGCAAATTATTAAAAATTGATCGAAGAAAATCGCAAAAATCGTAACACCGCATTTTCAACTCGATCACAAGCCACAAAAAATTTCCAAAAAATTACGAGACTGTGGCAGCAATCGATGGGCACAAGCTTTCTCTACAAAACTATGTCTTACACTTTGCGTTTACGTAAACTTCGTCGCATTGATTGTTGCATTGTTTGTGAGACAGTATTCACAGCCGACGCCTCTGCAGGCTGTGCGCTTACGGCGCAGAACGGTCTCTTATCCAGCGATAACCAAGCGAATCTCGACCGCTTTGACATCACAGAGCTAAGAACAATTGCTGTCACTCATGCGATTGTACTCAATGCGTGTTAAGAGGGTGAAAGCAACAAAAATATTTCAAAATATTTTCTTGAAGAGCTACAAGGATTATGATTGTTCACAAAGTAAATGAGAACTCTTAGCAAGTAGGCCTAGATTAGAAATTGATTTCAGCCGATTTTTTTTGATTGGATATTGCTTAACGTCTCATATTTATGCAACTTGGCTAATCGAGACGAAGGGAGGGACGTAAGGGATGACGCGGGGGGACAAGGGGTGGACAGGCCTGTGCTGGTCAGAACCAGCCACAAGCATATGGGGAGGGCAGGGGTTCCCCCACGTCGTGGTCGTCTCCGTCCGTGTCATCATCCGTCCGTGTTGTCTTTGTCGTCGCCGTCGGGAGGTAGTCAAAGGGAAGGGGTTCCCGACGACGACGAGAGTAGATGCTATTTAAAATTCTCATCACTGACTGCTCAAAAAATAATTTTAACGGTGGTTTTCTATTACTTTATTACAAACATTTGCCACCCTAATATACATATGTGAATATACATGTCTCAAGACATGCCCGTCTTCATTAACAATGGGTTAGTAATAATATATCATTAATCCATTACAAGGCACAATGTTTTGTTTGTAGGAATTCTCCAGTGAATGTTTTCATTTTAGATGATAATGATTATGTCCCATCCAATAAACTACCCCTAAACCGATGAGTAAAATAAGCTGTGTGTTTTGTACCGTTAACGGGGAAAATTGACCTTTATTACCTAATGAATTGAAGACTTTGAAACTATTTTATCGGCATGCCGAGAACGAAATGATGAAACCACTCACAAAATCTTGAAGCATAAAAAATAAATAGTGCGACTTCCCGTATAAATTCCAAGGTTTTGTGTATATAGGAACAAGAATTGCAACCTAGAGAAAAGCTGAGACGATATTCCAGCCCCGCCAAAACGCACAACACGTGCGGAAAGAGCACAATTTAACTGGAGTGTAGGGCCTACACTGTTTTCTCTGTGGTGAAGTTCAGGACATACATAACATAAAATAATTATATAAAAAATAATAAATCAAATTCTCCCACGTCAATACGGAAAATCGCTGTGATGATAGTATTTGGTAAATAGTCACTGACAGTGTAGATCTCTTCGCGGTAAATTCCAGATACCAGAAACAAACAATTGTTACCTGAATTCAGAATTACATCAGAGAAAAAATAATTCAGGGAGCAATCAAGACCAGAGAAACAACAAACTATGGTCAAGCCGCTGATTTTGCTTTTAACTTTCATAAAGACTACGTTACAGATTGCTTAATTATTATTTCTTACATAATGTTTGCTTGTTTATGCTATAACATTTTACGAAAATACAAAATGCCATATCAATATAGGTAGATACAAAAAAATTACACATTCAGAAAAAAAATTAGGTCAATATGTTTGTAACTTTAGATGTATTAAAGAAAACAAGAAAAAAATACAAAAAATACAAATTTTGAGTTTGATAATTTTTTAAAGGGTTGTTCCGACAAGTGTTTTTAAAAAACCATTTCTAAGAGACTGCAACCCAGCTGTAGTTTACTTAGGCCCAACATTAATTAGTCTTTGAATTCGGAACTGAATAATATATTAATTTCAGTCGATTTTACATTAATTTGTAGATACACTGAAAGATGATTTGATACTTTATTTAAAAAATATAAACTAGATAGATATCGTTTATAATTCACCAATATAGACTGTTATTATTTTCACGTCTGTTAAAACTACCGTTTTATGGCAAAGTTATGTTCTCCGACTGCCAACAGAGGTACCTCATAGGTAATGATTCGAAAGGTCTCTGGTTCGATACCCACCACTGGCAATCCTGACTAGAAATGTTCTTCAGACAACAATACGAATGAATACATGGCCCTCAGAGATTCCCTCGCAAATACTCGTAAATTTTACCTGAGTGCATCCTAAAGAAACTAAAATTCATAATACGTATACCTATGACTACAACTTGCACGCATTTTGTCAATAGCATTAAACTTGCTTTTTTTCTGCCAGAAGTAGGAAGCGGCGATGGATAATGATGATGATCATAAACAATAATAATTAATTTCTGAATAATTCAGAAGGACAAGAAAGAGAGCTAACAAATGTCCATAACTCATTTTTTAATTCAGTATATGTACGGGAATCGAGTCGAGAAAAGTTAATTACAATGATTTTTTCGGGTTTTCTTTCATAATGGAAAGATCAAAGCCCATTAATCCATTATCGCTCGTAGTAGCGATATGTCCACAACAATACACTTGTCGAACTAACCCGTCATAGGGCCGTTAAAATAAACTTACTTTTATCGATCAAAATAGATTACAAAGTTTGTTACTATTTTTTTGATTTAGTTTGATTGGCTAGGATCTGATCTCGATTGAATATTATAAATTATAATCTTTTGAGATGCCTAGTAATGAAACATAAGATCACTAGCTCTGGCTCATGTAACAATTTACTAAATATAATTTGATCTCTCTCGCAGGAACTGAAAAGTGAAATCATTTTAAACCTTCCTATTTCGCGCACTTGTAATTTTTTCCGAGTTGGACGATACTGAGCTAGGCCTCGTAAGTGTGCGTAAGAGACATTTTCATTAGCATTTAAACATTGGAAGATCTACGTTAGAAATGTCCATGATTAGTAGGCCTATCAACAGTGGGAGTAGACAATTGTTTACTAGAGAGAAAACTATCTTGCAGCAAGTGGTTTAACCCAGCCCTTGTTTTTTGGGGGGAGCCGGGGGACGAACATTTTTCGTAACCTCAAAAGATAAATTCAGCACGACTATTTAAAAGGGGGTACGTAGATATAGTCATGGTTTCATCCAAAAATAATATAAGGTTTACGCTCTTTCCAGTGTAAAGTACAAGATCGTGCAGAATGAAGGGGGGGGGACTGGGGGATGGAACTTAGCAAATGATCCGATTTTTTTATTATTTGTTTTGACAGAAATTTAAACGAGTATTTTTCACACTAATTTTATACAAAATATGATTAAAAAATTACGAGTTACAAAAATTATGTCAATAAAATAATATATATATATATATATGTTAGTACTTAAACATAAATTAAAAAAGTGACTACACCGCGGGGATCGGAACCCCGACCATAACCCAACCGGGCCCTTGGCTCTTTACCAACATTAAATAGTTATTTATTGTTTGTTTATCCTTGTTGTTATTACATTTTTAACAAGAAAAGGCGTCGACGCTAGCAAATATTTTGCTAAAAACACTTGATATCTTTGTGGAAGTCTCGTTGCCGGAAGAGCCTTGCCAAATTTCGTGAAACTAACATGGCACTTGTAGTTGGTTCTCCCATAAGTACTCCTTACAAATGGAAGGGAAATGACTTACTGGGCAGTCTTTGAGGGGGGGCGGCAGGTCGTTCCATGGGTTAACAACCCGAAAAGAAAAAGCACGTCGGCCCAGCACTCCTTTAGGCCGGAGGGGGTTGGAGGCGGGGGTACCTAATATCGTCGCCTCTCAACACGCGGCCCTGGTTGATGCGCGCGCACACGTCAAAATCAGTGGCTCCACTGAGGCATCTTTTAAAAAACACCAGATCGGTGTATTGCAGGTGCATGGTCATTGGCATAACCTGCTTCTGGTCACAGGGTGGGGGATGTTACGGCCATGTATGAAATGCAATGCCCTTCTCTGCACCCTCTCAAGCTTGGTAGTGTTCTCAATGGTGGTTGGGTGCCATGCGGGGAGGCCGAAAGTCATGGTGGGCTTAACTAGCGACAGGAAAGGCCATCCTCTTGACGCGCGGCTTGCACCCGTTCAGATTGCGGGCCGCGAAACCCAGCACCTGCGCCGCCTTGGCCCGCACAATATCGGTGTGAACGTTCCATCGGAGGTCGCTTGTGATGTGCATTCCGAGGAGGCGCTGCTTGTCGACGTACTCGAGTGGGACACCATCTATGGTGTACAGGAAGTATAGTGGGGTGCGCGCGCGGGGTGATGTCCATCATCTTGCACTTGAGGGCGTTGAGCGACATGCCATTGTTGTCGCACCAAATCTGAATGTCGTCTAGGTCTGCTTGAAGGGCGTCTGCATCCTCTTGGGTGACCACGATGCAGTACAGGGTGACGTCGTCAGCGTACTGGAGCATTTGGATCCTTGCCGAGGTAGGGAGGTCGGCTACGAAGACGTTTAAACAGCAGGGGGCCAAGCACACTTCCCTGGATGACGCCCGAGGGCACGTCCCGGAATTCCGAGCGCTCGCCGTTGAACTGGACGAACTGCGTGCGGCCGACAAGGAAACTCTCGAACCACCTAAGCAAATTGCCCTTAATGCCATAATGCTCGAGCTTGGATAGTAGACGCACGTGCGGCACTTTATCGAACGCTTTAGACCAATCGAGAAAGACACAGTGAATGTGAGCACCGCTATGCTCGTCCAGCGCTGCCGTCCATGCATCAATGGCGCCGGCTAGGAGAGTGGTGCAAGAACGGCGCTGTCGAAAGCCGTGCTGCGCCGCAGGGATGACGTTTTGGCTCTCGAGGAACTCGCTCGTCCGGTCTCTCACAAACGTTCCATCGTCTTACCGACCAGTGAGGTGATGCTGATTGGACGGTAGTTCTTTATGTCTCTCTTGTCGCCGTCTTTGTAGATCGGTGCCACAGACGCCGTTTTCCATTCCGTTGGAATGCCCTGTTCAGCGCCATGTTGAAGAGGGGGGCAAGGGAGACGCAGAGAGCGTTAGCGGAATTTTTTAGCAGGATTGCAGGAACGCCGTCGGGACCCGCTGCGGTATTAGCCTTGGTCCCCCGGAGAAGCTTTTTTATGTCAGCGGGCAAGCAAGTCAGCTCGCTCATGGTGGCTGCTCTGAAATCTGGGTGGCGGGCGCGTTTCCCTGATGGACGGGGAAAATGTTATCCGCCCGCGAGAAATTGCTTGGAATGCCTCACTGAAACAGGCTGCCCCCTCCTTAGGGTCTGTCACGGTTCTTACCCCTACCTTGAAACTCGCTGCATCGTTTTGGAATAGTTGCCTTAGAATTAAGTAGCGCCAAAAAGAACTTTCTGCTGTCTGCACCTCGCCCAAGTCCCCACATCCAGTTGTCCTTGGCCAGTCCGGAGGGCCACTGTGTTGATCTTCTGGCAACAAGATAGGCCTCTTGCGTCTCTCAATTTAGTTTCCCGCCAACGGGCAAACAGTCTGTCCCGGATGTCGATCATCTTTTTTATGTTCTTGCTTAGCCAAGGGAGGAGTCGGCGCTTGTTTCCCCCTACTCTCCTTTTCGGAACATGCTCTTCTGCGCACTCGAAGACGATACGCTTCCAGTTTTCCCACGCTTCGTTGACGTCATCCAGCTGCAGCATCTCCGGCATTCGTTCAGAAAGCGTTTCGTTCAGGGCTGGCCAGTTTGCTTTGTTGAAATCAAGAACCTCTCGGGCTGCACTCACTGGACGGATGGCAGTCGGTGAGAGGGTGGCTAGAACAGCGTCGTGGTCGCTCACGCCCGGCACCACCTCCACCATCGAGACGATGCTGGGCGCATCGCAGAGCAGCAGGTCGATTGTCGTCTCACTCGTGTTGGTGATTCTGGTTGGCTCAGTGACCAGTTGAGAGAAAGCCAGTTCAGCAAAAGCAGATATAAAATCCTTGGCGGTTCTATCACGCCCTTCCGGTGGGTCCGAACGCCAGCATATGTTGAGATTAAAATCACCAAAAAAAGAGGCAGCCATCGAACTTGGCTGCACAGCAGCAACTAGGTCCAGGGAGTGCAGAAAGTCGGCGTTTTGGGCTGCATCTAGGCATGGCGGACGGTATGCTGACCCCACGAGAAGTCGCAGGTTGCCGACTTTGATTTCCGCCCAGACAACCTCAGCTCGGCTCTCGAGGTGACTAAGGCGCTTTGGCTGCAGGTGAGGTCGAATCGCTAGAAGGACGCCGCCACCGCGGCCGGCCTGTCTGTCCTTCCGCAGGACGACGTAGTCTCTTGGAAGGAACTCGTGGTTTTTGACGTCCGTAGTCAACCAAGTTTTCATTCACCGCACAAATGTCAGCCGAATGGGACAGCAGAAAAGCAGCTATGTCTGCAGCTCGTTTACGGTTCTTTAAGGAACGGGCGTTAAATCCGATTAGCGTGACAGCATTTTTGTTTGCTGAGCGTCTCGGCGGTGGCATTCGAGGGGGGCTTTGTGTCTCTTCCGGAAGGCTCCAGAAAGAGTCATTCAGCTCGGGGAGGCTGCACGTCCAGCATTTGAAATTGTTATTTTTGCGGAAAACATTTACCTCTCTATCGCTCCAACAGTTATTCTTCATGAGGCA
Source organism: Sweltsa coloradensis (assembly GCA_024449915.1). Lineage (NCBI taxonomy): Eukaryota > Metazoa > Arthropoda > Insecta > Plecoptera > Chloroperlidae > Sweltsa > Sweltsa coloradensis. Next base: position 22,088 of record JAMZAV010004855.1, read on the forward strand.
GGTCCTGTGGTAGAGCCGACCGCACCCCTCGCAAAATATCTTTATACCATTTTTCCTGCCGACTTTGTCACACAGCAAGCATGTTGCTTGCAATATGGCGGCAGCTCCCCGTGGCATTAAAAAGATTAAGAATGTACCAACCAAGGATGTACTTTACTACCATGTAGAGCCTTTCCTAGAGCCTTTTGCCGAGTTACATACACACGAAATTGAAGAAATGTCAACATAATACCACTTTGAAGGTAGGGGCAACCATTTGTTTTGATTGTTTTATACACAAACAAAATCTGAGACATGAAACCAAAACTTCAAATTAAAAATGATACAAGAAAAACCCAAAATAAAACTTGAATAACAAATTGTACATACACAACCTTATTATGAAGAACACTTTACCAACACCATATACTACAAAATCTGCATAAAAATGGATAAAATTCCATTTTTAAATGCATCTTCTCCAAGAGAGGCCAAGACTATTCCACTGCCTGTGTTGATCAATCAAATTATATATAATATATTTTATATATATATTATATTAAATTAAATATTAATATTAATATTACATATAAATATTATTTATTATTATAAAATATTAATAAATAATAATATCATTTAATTATAATAAACATATTATAGAATAATAATGATAGTAATATAGCTTATAGGGGTAAAGCACTCGACCTGCAGTCGAAAGAACGGGGTTCGATACCCCGCTTTGGATGGATTTTTTAATTTCTGGATTGTTTCCATAAAATAAATACCTCATTATGAAGAACCATTGTGCGGTTGTGCCCCCTGGCCCCTACACCAAATGTAAGGGGGCTGTTGGAGACACAGAACGTAGAGGAAAAGTCAGGACACTTGGAAGCTCTATCATTTGTCCTATCGGGTTGTGGTTTGCTCCAAAATTAGTATTAGTATTAGTAGTTTTAGGGCGCTTCAACGGCAAAGATTATTCGCGCCTCCAAGATAATTCGTTAACTATGTATGAATGTTAAATACGGTTAATAAGGTTAAATGTGTTTTCAAATCGTTGTCATGAAAAGAATTGCAAAGGTCGATATATTTATAGACAGTCAAATCGGGAATAGGTATACATGCTAAAGTTGTCATATGTAGAAAATGTCAAATTACCAAATCATAATCATAATCATACTCAGAAAAATGTTGCCAACGTCGTCATAATGAATAGCAAGTTAAAACCATGTTTCATGGATTTTTTTTTTTTTTTTTTTTTAAAAATATATGATCTTTTTATAGTTTGTCGATCAGTTTGTTGGGTTAAGAAATTGAAAGTTTTTCACTTTTTCATAAGACAAAATTTTTTCATATGATAGATTTAAATTAAATTTGGGAGTTCAAACCATCATATTTAGAGAAAGTCAGTAAACAAAGAGAACGGTAGCAACACATCACCGGTTCGAAATTTCGGAGCAATTTTTATCTCGGGTAAAAAGTGGGCCCCTGGGGGGGGTGTGTTGCCCTTATATCGCCCCCAATACAACCTTTTCACGACGAAAAAAGTATGGAAAAGGGGGCGCCCCTTCAGTAAAAGATAGGGCATCACACGACGCAGCTTATTATTCTGCAAAGCATTCCAACAATCCTGACCTTATTTCAAATATGGTTCTTGAACCCACGGGACATCGGAACAGGTACGAGGTCAAAACCCTAAAGTTTTTTTGCGTTGCAGTTTGGGGTTGCCAAGTCAGCCCCTGGGTTGCCGAGATCCCTACATGACCAGGGGGACCCGCAGAACTGATTTTTACCCCTTCGCATGAATTTTCTCCATGAAAAAATTGAATGAAATTTATAAAGGGGAGTAGAGAACAGAGGGAGTGCCTGAAGTGCACTTAAAAACTATCTAAACATACAGAAGTTTCCACACTTTGTTTCAAAAAATTTTTTCAAAGCTTCTTCGTATGGCAACATTTCAGCAGTGAAACAGAACCATGTATGAGTCTGAAACCAAAAACCATGCCGCCAAATAGTAAGCGCAACCAACCTTTGAGCCGGTTTTTAGATCCAAACAGTGAAAAAGAATTTAAAGTCGGTTATCGTGACAAATAGTTGAAAAATATGTTGGAAAATTTCACTTGTTGTGGATTTTATATCGGCAAAGGTTTGAAAAGAATTTCAGGTTCCGGAAGTAGTTAAGGGGTTTGGGTCAAAAAGAAAATCAAAAGATTTGGGGAATCAAAATTTAAAATTCAAAAAAATGTTACAAGTAATCCGAAGGAGTGTCGCCAAAAGGTTTGGTATCGAAATGACGGGCAAATCTCTCATCAAAAAGAGCGTTATGAGATGGGGGGTTCGCATTGCCCGGGTCTTCAATACGTATTGCCCAACAAGAGTTTTGTCTTTCTGCGAGGGAGGGCATTCCGCCCCAGCATACGGTGAACGGGGCTCGTCCGAAATGCACCCAGCGCCGGGTGGACCACGTGGGGACAGTATCGAGAAGTTTCAAGGGAATCCCCGGGCCGACGAGAAAACCCAACAGGGATAGTCCATACGGCCTTACCAGTGAGCAATATTCAAAAAACATGTCCTGTCCGCGCCCCTGAAGTTTTACTAAGAACTTTAAGGTGTTTAATTTTAACATACATCGTTTTTCGCAATTCTGTACGGGTTTCTCCAATTTTGTTTTTACAAAAAATCCAACTAAGAACGCGAACGGGGTGGGTTTTTAAATTTAAGTTTCACACCGTTTAAAGGGGAAGACGTGGATCTACGTGCATATTCCCACTGCGACAAAAATGAAAGCATTGTGTTTTATGGCCAGAAAATTTTTTTGGGCCCCGTGCTCGGGCCCAATTTCCCATTTGTTCAATGCAATCTGCAGAAGTCGTTCGGCAACGGAAGTGTTGACCGACCTATAGAAAATCCCCAAGTCGTCGACGAATAAGTAGGACATGATGGACTTTGGTATGCACGAGGTGACACTGTTTATTGCGACTGCAAACAGGGGAACCGAAAGGACAGATCCTTGAGGAACTCCCGTTTGCAGTTCATATGGGTCTGATAAAATGTTATTTATCCGTACTTTAAATGTTCTATCATGAAGAAAGTTCTGTATGAATCTGGGCAAGTGACCTTTAAAATCCCACTCGTGAAGTTGTAATATGGCATAGCGCCACGTTGTGTCATATGCTTTCTCTATGTCAAAGAGTACACCTATTACGTGCTGTTTAGCCACATAACCTTCTTGGATGAAGGTTTCCAAACGCACGAGGTGGTCGATTGAACTCCGTCGCTGTCGAAATCCACACTGAACATTAGTAAGCAAGCCACGAGATTCCAAAAGCCACATCAGGCGCTTATTGACCATTTTCTCAAACAATTTGCAGAAGCAACTAGTTAGAGATATGGGTCGATAAGAGCCGGGTAAGGTTTTGTCTTTACCTGGTTTCAAAAGCGGAATAAGAATAGCCCTACGCCAAACGTCAGGAAATCCGTCCGATAACCATAACGAATTTAGGAAGAGCAGAATAATCTCAAGAGATTGGTCAGTCAGGTGGATGAACATTTCATTGTGGAGCTTGTCTTTGCCCGCGGCAGTTTTCCTTAAGGAGTTGATGGCAGTGCGCAATTCCCAAAACGTAAAAGGCCGATTGTAAATTTCAGTATTGTCGGAAGCAAATGAAAGCCGTTGTTGTTCGCTTCTTCGTTTCCGTTGAAGAAAGACTGCATCATAGCGAGCGTTGCTGCTTACCGAAGCAAAGTGACTGGCAATCACCGACACTACGTCATGCGGTGAAGTAACAAGCGCCCCATTGTCCAGGATGGCCGGAATAGAAGACATTGGGCGTCCGCAAATAGACTTAATCTTCTTCCACACTGTGCTGGAATTTGTATTATGGGTAATAGTGGAGACGTAGTCCCTCCATGAATTCTTCTTACTCTGTTTAATGATATAACGGGCCTTGGCCTTCAGGCGTTTGAAGGCTATCAAGTTCTCAAAAGTAGGGTATGTATTGAATTGTCTGTAAGCTTTTTTCGGGCTTTTATTGCGTCTGCGCATTCTTTGTTCCACCATGGAACAGGTTGGTGACACTGTTTACCGGCAGTCAATGGTATGGCAACGGATGCTGCATCGAGTAAACATTGGCAAACTTCAGCCAGAAGTTCGTTGGAATCACGAAAACGAGTGAAGTCTACTTTTTGCAATGCAGACTCACTCAGGTCTTGATATTTGCCCCAATCAGCTTGATGTAATTTCCATCGTTGTTCTGGGCGAAACACTGGTCGGTTGTTTGCGAAATGTATCTCAAGTGGAAAGTGGTCACTACCGTGAAGATCATCCAACGCAATTAACTCCAAGTCCAGGGACAGGAGGTAGTCAAAGGGAAGGTGAAAGTTCCGCGACGACGACCCAGAGCTCGCACATTAGTTTCAGGGATATAAACTCCCCTAATCACGGGCCAAACCACGAGAAGTTTGTGAGTTGGAATTTGATGGCCCACTAATGCAAAGATCACATTTCATTTGACACCAAATGAGATTGCTGAAATTGCAAGAAACTCTGTATTAATAAGTGGTTGTACGCATAAGGAAAGGTTTAACTGGCTGGGAGATAATTACATTTGGCAAGGCAGAAGAGGAAATTTGGTGGCTTGCACCCACATACACGATACATAAAATGATTTTCGCCAATAACAAAATGAGAGAACATGCCTTCGTAGGAAACGAACACGTTCTGGATTAGACTAGTTTGGTATTATTGCGCCGCCTGTGATATTGAAAGTTGATGAAATGAGCGTTAATGGTGTGTTTAACGACTATGTTGTTTTCTAAGTGTATATGCATAAGGAAATAAAATGATTGTGATGATTGTTATAGCAAAACAATAGATATTTATTAAAATGGAAATAAAATAATTCAAGAAATTTGTATGATGTGAATTAAATTTTGTTACATATTATATGACTTTAAATGAATGAATGAATATTTAAGTGTGTATATTAGAAAAAAAAATGATAATGATAGTTATTGCAAAAAATAAGTTATATAGGTGAAAGAAAGTAATAATAAATACATGTGTATAATAAATATTATAAATTAAATATTAGAAGATATTATAAATGACATTTTGTAAAATAGATTACTTTGGTTGAGAAAGTTTGTCGCCGTAACCATATCATCATGATTGGGAGGGATAAAATAGCGTGCGCAAGGCATCATATTTGGTACATTCTGCTAGAATATGATGAACAGTTATAGGTACATCACATGTGCCACATCTAGGAATAATTTTTTCCCCACCTCTTCTCTACGTGAGAGTCGAGACGTAGGAGGAAGAATTTTATACGTCAGTGTGGGCATCACACTACGATGTTTTTATTTTACACCACATCCCAGATGCTTGTCGCAAATCCAACAATCGTTGGTTGAATCCACTCTTGACATCTGGAACAGGAACAAGATTGAAATCAACGTCGCGAAGCTGGTGAGCTTCCTTAGCAGCCCGATCAGAGTGTTCGTTTCCCTCTGTGACCACGTGTCCGGGTAGCCAGTAAATCTCTATAATTAAACCCTAAGTGATTAGTTTTTCTAGATAGAATCGGATGTCTTGTACCAAATGATGACTTGAATACATGAGTTTGATAGTTTGAAGTGAGCTCATGATATCTGAGCACAAAATGTATTTACCACAACGGCAATGTAGAATGTATTTAAGAGCTTCAATGATGGCGAATAACTCTGCAAATGAAAACTGAACACAAGTCGCTTAGCCTGAAACGTAACAAATCTAACTCAACAATTCAGGTTAGATGTTAACAGAATTGCCCCGGATTGAATTCTTTCCCCGCCACTGCAACTGTATACCTCATGTTGTACGTAGAGTAGAATAGTGTTGAAGTAAGGTAGGGCCTACATACCATACCCATCGTGTATGTTTCAGGTTATACTTTGATAATTGAGGTTTTTTTTGGATAATATATTGCTAAACGTCTCATATTTATGCAACTTGACTAATCGAGACGAAGGGAGGGACGTAAGGGATGACGCGGGGACACAAAGGGTGGACAGGCCTGTGCTGGTCAGAACCAGCCACAAGCATATGGGGAGGGCAGGGTTTCCCCACGTCGTGGACGTCTCTGTAGTTGCGGCTTTCTTACACAGTTCCTAAACCAAACTACATATTTTGTGGTCACCATGGTAATTATTTAACTGTTTTAGTTAACAATCTGTTGTCTTTGTTTATAATAAGTTCCGATTTGTTTATAATATTGTTAAATGGTATTTAATCCGGACCAACGACAAATCACAATATGATTTCCATTAGGTACTCATGCATTTGGTTTGCTACCAGATGTCTATACGTTACTTAAAGTTGAATACCTCAAGCCATGTAGTGCAATGCAACAACTTCCTATTCGCCAAGGCGTAGACCACCCGTCCAACCTCATAAGGCACAGCATCTCTGCCACTAAGCTCAGCTCAGTTATGTTGTTTTAGGACACTCAACAGTAGAGTTATCAGTGCTCATGTCAATTGTATAAGAATCTTCCAAATTTTCTTTTTCCATAATTGTTGATTACCACCATGTTTTCTTCTTCCAATGGGAGGAACGTGAGGGAAGACGAGGGGGGTTAATGGGAAGGAGTGAGGATGTTATATAGGATGGGTTAAACTGGGTAGGAACGGAGGAGTGCTCGTTGCAGAGAGGGCCGGCAAGTATGGAGACGAAAAAAGTGAAAGAAAATAAATATGAGTAAGGCTGTGTGAATGAAGAAAGGTGTGATAAAAAGTTGCGCGAGAGCTCTCTTTGCAACAAGCACCCCAACCGGCCAGAGCTCGCCCTTAGTTTTGGGGAATACACCACTCCCCTACTCACAGGCCAAACTACGGGAAGGTAGCGAGTTGGACTTTGAAGGCCCAAAAAGTCCAAAGAAATTAATGATTAGGCCAAACATCACGCCTCATATTATTCTTAAAATAAAATCATGTAGTTCATGTGGGCAGTGCTATTGCTTAAGAATGAAGATGACAGAGAACACGTTTCGTCGCTGGGATTTTGATTGACAGGGGCTCCTACGTCAGCAAGTTTTGGGCCAATCATGGGTAGGTTTCTAGTTTCTGTGCAGTAGTCTTTTGTTATTCCAAATATTTATTGACAAGCAGGGAGCTATTCAGCTAGCTGAACCGTTGGCCGAGGGTTTACAACCAATTTTATGGAATTGGATTGGATTTATGGAATCGGAATTATGGAATTTTATGGAAGTCTATCACTCTCAGCCTATTATGAACACAATAGCCTCAATGTACCTGATCTGCTTCGGGAGCGTCTTCACCCATTTCAAATCTATTGTGATGGAAATAATTTATTCAGCGGAATATTTTTTTTTATGATTGCCAATATTTAACAACGTGGTTCAAATGTGTAGCTTGAGTTATGAAATGCATTTTTCCCCTAGTGTCTACGATCAAAACTGACTGAAATATATAAAGATTACTTTTTTATTATTAAAATATATTATAGAAGCATTATCCGTAACTCAGTCAGTTTTTATCGTAGAATTTCGTCCAAAATAATGAAATTCAAGATACACGCTTAATATTTTACAACGTTATTAGTATTTGCAATTAAACAAAAAAAAAATCAATACATAAATGTATAAATAGAACAATAGAACTGGAAGAGAAGACCGCAGTTCAAAAAAAACCAGCTTCCTGAGAACTTCCTCCAAAGATTCCACCCATAGATAACAAAAACTCACTGGACCCTGCTATATAAGGATTTTTGATTGGATATTCATATTTATATTTACAATACCCAGAGCTGGGCATTAGTTTTAGGGAGTGAAACTCCCCTATTCACGGGCCAAACCGCGAGAAGATGTCGAGTTGGAATTTGAAGGCCTGTGCTGGTCAGAACCAGCCACAAGCGTATGGGGAGAGCAGGGAAGGGGAGAGTTCCCCGACGACGACCCAGAGCTCGCCATTCGTTTCATTGAGAAAAACTATCCTAATTGATTGATTGGATATTGCTTTACGTCTCATATTTATGCAACTTGGCTAATCGAGACGAAGGAAGGGACGTAAAGGATGACGCGGGGGGAAAATGGGTGGACAGGCCTGTGCTGGTCAGAACCAGCCACAAGCATATGGGGAGGGCAGGGGTTCCCCCACGTCGTGGTCGTCTCCGTCTGTGTCATCATCCGTCCGTGTTGTCTTTGTCGTCGCCGTCGGGGAGGTAGTCAAAGGGAAGGGGTTTCCCGACGACGACTCAGAGCTCGCCATTAGTTTCAGGGAGTGAAACTCCCCTATTCACGGGCCAAACCGCGAGAAGGTGTCGAGTTGGAATTTGAAGGCCGACGTCAGAAACGCCCCATCGCAATATTATGTGATGAAACTACAAATCGTAAAGGAAGATGTGTTTTTTCGTATTGATTTGGCAACTCCTTTGTGCATTGTTACAAAAAGTTAACGTTCGCGGTGTCCAAGTGTTAGAGAATGCCAATGGAGCGGAATGTGCGCGGGCCATACTGTCGGTGGTCATGGCTCACGGTATAACATTTGAAATTGTGATTGCTGTAGTTACAGACTCAGACAGATACATGGGTGCATGTGTTGACTCATTGCAAGTACCGTTTTCATCTCGCATGGAACATGTGCAATGTTGGGCCCATCGGATAAACATAATCGACAGTATGTGGGGCAACCAGCTACCAGAATTGAACTCAGTGTTTCCCATGCAAAATCCCTGTTTCTCATAACGCGCAAGAGGAAGCACAGATATTTATCATCTCTTGCTGAAAAATACCCTGACGGGAGAAGAATGCAACATTGTTCTTGCGAGTTGGAATTCGATGTATAAATCAGTCGAATACATCCTGACGTATGTTGCTGACCTCAAGGATTTTTGAGCTACCTCAGACGAAGACAGTTGTGGCGTTAACTACTTCAATTAGTATTAGTATAAGTAGTTTTAGGGCGCTTCAACGGCAAAGGTTATTCGCGCCTCCAAGATATTTAGTTTACTATGTATGGATGTAAAATACAGTTAAATGAGCTTAAATGTGTTTTTCAAATCATTGTCATCAAAAGAATTGCCAAGGTCGATATATTTGTAGACAGCCAAATCGGGAAAAGGTATACATGCTAAAGTTGTCATATGTAGAAAATGCCAAATTACCAAATCATAATCATAATCATAATCAGGAAAACGTTGCCAACGTCGTCATAATGAATAGCAAGTCAACATGCTTTATGGATTTTTTTTTAATTTTTTTATTATGGACTGTCATATTTTGTCGATGTCCCTAACAGAAGCACCCACATCAATCCTTTCTGCTTCAGCAACTTTTTCGTGGAACTGCAATCTAGTGGTGGAGTCAACTGTAGTATTTGAAAGCAACAGTAATCCGTATGTACACAAGGAGTATGGAAAACTCAAAGACCATCTAGCAACATTCAAGAGCGTTGCCAGTGGTGTCTTCTTCAAAGGCCATGGCATTCAAGAAGTCATACGTGAGAAACTAGGGCGCTTAAAACTGTCAGTTGGGTAATATTGCGTCGCATGTGATATTGAAGGTTAAGAAAATGTGTTTGAATGCGATTTCTATTAGGTATGGTTACAAATATAATAAAATATAATAAGTAACATCAGTTAAAATATATTGTTAATATAATAAAGGAGAATATATGGTATAATACACAGTAATTTGTATTATAAGATAAGTTAGTTAGTTAGCTATTTGGGTTTTAGGGCACAAAACAGTAAAGTTATCAGTGCCTATCGAATTTTCTGATTGCAAAATAAATATAAATTTCAAATTGAATTTAAAAGGTTTACTTTACGTAAGAAATTAATAACGTTATCGCTTGTTTTTTTATATTTTGGATATTGCTTAACGTCTCATATTTATGCAACTTGGCTAATCGAGACGAAGGGATTGACGTAAGGGATAACGCGGGGGGACTAGGGGTGGACAGGCCTATGCTCGTCAGAACCAGCCACAAGCGTATGGAGAGAGCAGAAGATCCCCACGTCGTGGTCGTCTCCGTCTTTGTCATCATCAATTCGTGTTGTCATTGTCGTCGCCGTCGGGGAGGTAGTCAAAGGGAAGGGATTCCCAGACGGAGACCCAGAGCTCGCCATTAGTTTACGGGAGAAAAACTTCCCTAATCACGGGCCAAACCACGAGAAGGTTGCGAGTTGGAATTTGGTGGCCGTCTCATAAATTTTTTTTGAGGGAATGTTTTAATTTAAAATCTTTTCTATCATTAGTATATTTTGTACTGGTTTCTAAAACGTGTTTTATTGTTAAAACTTCGCCACATTCATCACAAATGGGAATGTCTTCACATCTTAGAAGATATCCGTGAGTGATGTATGTGTGCCCGATTCTTTAACGAGCCAGTACCACTTCTTCACGGCGAGAGGAGCGACGTGAAGAGATCCAGGCTGCCGTGCTATTCTTGATTTGGCGCAATATATTGTTTTCTATCTTGTTCCAGGAATATTGCCATTGCTCATTAAGCTTTTGTTTACAAAATGCTTTTAAATCTAAAGGAATGATTAGCTGACAGTCTGTGCTGTTCTTTCACATGATGATTTTGCACATTTGACTGCATCTTCGTTACCTAAGATCCCGGAGTGATCAGGGACCCAACAAAATACTACAGACTTTTTTCATAGGAATGATTTTGTAAGTATAATCTGAATCTTGTGAATTATGGGATGACTAGGAGAAATTTCAGACAATGCTTCCAGGAAACTCAAAGACTCTGTGAAGATTAGAACCTTTGATTCGATATACCTTTGGACATATAGTAGGCTTTGGAGTAATGCAAACAGTTCAGCATTATACACACTGAAAATTGGGTGGAGGTGGAAAGTAACGTTACCTGCATCAGTAGTATAAGCACAACCAACCGAATCATCCATTCTAGAGCCACCTGTAAAGATGCAGCTAAAGTCATGAAAATGATTTCTAGTAATAATAATGATTGGAATTGAGTATTGGATGTAAGACCCTTTTTGTATAGAGACAGTTTATAGATGCCAGTCGGTTTGCAGAACGTCCATGGTGGAATTGAACCGTACGATGTTATGAAGGATAAAGGTAAAATGTTATGTGCTATTTCTCCAACAGCTCAAGTGAACGAATGACTACTGGTCTAATTGCTTGCTTGCTGCTGATGATTTTTAAAAGTGGGATCTAAAACACTGCATTGTAGGATGGATTTTTGGGGGAACTTTTAACGACGCCACATAAGTAAGCATCAAGTAATTCCTTCCAGTGAGTAATAATGGTTCTCCTAATTCGCTGTATAGGCTATTAACAGGACTGGCTCGGAATGCGCCTGTTGACAATCGAATACAAGTATGGTGTACTGTATCCAACGTCCTAGTGTATGAAGGATGGCAGAGAAGTAAGTAAATTGATTGATTGGATATTTCTTTACGTCTCATATTTATGCAACTTGGCTAATCGAGACGAAGGGAGGGACGTAAGGGGTGACGTGGGGAGACAAGGGGTAGACAAGCTTGTGCTGGTCAGAACCAGCCACAAGCGTATGGGGAGGGTAACGGTTCCTTTGGTTCGTTGTCAGGGAACCCCTTCCCTTTGACTACCTCCCCGACGGCGACGACAATGACAACACGGATTGATGATGACACAAGACGGCGACGACCACGACGTAAGGGAACCCCTGCCCTCCCCATACGCTTGTGGCTGGTTCTGACCAGCACAGGCCTGTCCACTCTTGCCCCCCCCCCGCGTCATCCCTTACGTCCCTCCCTTCGTCTCGATAAGCCAAGTTGCATAAATATGAGACGTTAAGCAAAATCCAATCCAATCCATACGTCGTGGTCGTCTTCGTCTGTGTCATTTGATTGGATATTGCTTTACGTATCATATTTATGCAACTTGGCTAATCGAGACGAAGGGAGGGACGTAAAAGATGACGCGGGGGAACAAGGGGTAGATTTTTGGATATTATTGGATATTGCTTTACGTCTCATAATTATGCAACTTGGCTAATCAAGACGAAGGGAGGGACGTTAGGGATGACGCGGGGGGACAAGTGGTGGACAAAGCCTGTGCTGGTCAGAACCAGCCACAAGCGTATGGGGAGGGCAGAGGTTCCCCCACGTCGTGGTCGTCTCCGTCTGTGTCATCATCCGTCCGTGTTGTCTTTGTCGTCGCCGTCGGGGAAGTAGTCAAATGGAATGGGTTCCCCAACGACGACCCAGAGCTCGCCATTAGTTTCAGGGAGTGAAACTCCCCTATGCACGGGTTAAACCGCGGGAAGGTGTCGAGTTGGAATTTGAAGGCCCCGTAATGTAGTCAACAATATTATTGTCGACAATTGTGCCCGCAACGACAACACGACGTTACCGTCTTCTCCATCAAAACGGAAAAAATTGGAAATTGTAAACAATCTAGTACCAATCAACAAATCCAGTAGTACCAACAACAAATCGATCTCAGAAGGTACAGTGCGAGGGGATTCTATCGGATGAAAAAATGTGTGAAAATGGAGTGCCGCAGGGGTCTGTGCTAGGCCCCTTGCTATTTTTAGTGTACATGAACGACATTCAAAAGTGTATTAAACTAATTAATTTGCTTAATATGAATGCTGATGACATGGTCCTTTCTGTGAGTGGTAAAGTGGACCAAGACTTATAAGAGGAAATAAATAATGAGCTAAGAAAAATAGAATTATGGTTCAGAATTAATAAGTTAAAAATAAAAACAAAAAAAACAAGGTATGATCATAGGAATGAAAAAAAATGAAAATGATTTTTGGAATATTAATAGTCCTAAAATTGACGGTGAAAACATAGAATTAGTTAGCCATTTTATATACCTTGGTGTAACTTTAGATAATAAGCTAGACTTTAAGGAACATGTTAATACTCTGATTAAGAAACTAGCAAAAAAAGTAGGATATATGAGAAGAGTGAGTAACAAATTGTCAAAATGGACAAGACAATTAATTGATAATGTTATGGTTAAACCTAATTTAGATTTTTGTGTCACAATATTATTTAATGCCTATGCTAATGACCTAAACAGAATACAAATTATACAAAATAAGGCAATGAGATGCATCCTTAAATGTACAAAACTGACTCCAATCAAAACTATGTTAAGTAAACTAAAATGGTTAACAGTTAGAGAAAACATTCTTATGCTTGTATTAGTTTTTATATATAGAATACAAACTGATCAAATGCCAGGCTATCTAGTAGAAAAGATCATGAGAGTGGAGGAAGTCCATGGTAGAATAACGAGGAAGAATGAAAACAAAGAACTATATATAAGTGTGCGTAATTTGAAAAAGTACAAAAGATCAATGTTCAATACAGGCATACCAGAATATAATAAACTGCCTAAAGAAATCAGAGAGGCAAAAGACACATTTATGTTTAAGAGGTTATATAAGGAATGGATAGTGAAAAGTAGGGATGTTAAACGATCATGTATAGTAAACTGTAGTTGAAATTTTTGATTGAAGGAAAGATTGTACTATGATAAAACTTGTAGCAAACATGCTAAATAAAGTAGATTATTACATATTACATAATTGGTACTGTAACTTATAGCAAACGTAAAGCGACACGTCGTGAAGCCCAAAAACTCCGCCGTTCGTTACCATCCTCTAGCAGACCATTAGGTGCTCAGGAAGCGACCCTCCCCCCCCCCCCCCCCCTCGAACTAATTTTCACTATAGCAGTTTTGTTCAGAAAAAAATCACGATTAATAATTCATTTGTTTGCCACTTGGCAGCTGGGGCGTTTGACCTCCAGGGGTTTCCAAAGTCGAAAGTTGCAAAACTTTGACCTGTTATAACGGTCAAAGTTTTTGATAAAATAACGAAATTATTTTTAGTTATCATTAATCACATTCTTTTTTATTTTTTAAATTAAAAGCGATTTCGCTTTTTGTAAAGGGGTGCACAAAATAAATAATAATATATTTCACTGTTTTATACACTTTAACATTAAAGATTGGACATATAATCACCATTAAAGCTTTATTTTATACATAAATGAATGAACCAAAATAAATTATGCAAAAAAAATTCAAGGAAATTTCCAAAATGCTCGGTTTTATATTATTGATAATGTACAACATTTTTTTAAAGTGCTAAAGATTGATTGATTGGATATTGCTTAACGTCTCATATTTATGCAACTTGGCTAATCAAGACGAAGGGAGGGACGTAAGGGATGACGCGGGGGGACAAGGGGTGGACAGGCCTGTGCTGGTCAGAACCAGCCACAAGCGTATGGGGAGGGCAGGGTTCCCCCACGTCGTGGTTGTCTCCGTCTGTGTCATCATCCGTCCGTCTTGTCATTGTCGTCGCCGTCGGGGAGGAAGTCAAAGGGAAGGGGAAAGTTTCCCGACGAAGACCCAGAGCTCGCCATTATTTTCAGGGAAAAAACTCTCCTAATCACGGGCCAAACCACGAGAAGGTTGCAAGTTGGAATTTGATGGCCCTTAAAGTGCTAAAAATGTGTTCATGTTACGAAAATCAGTTGATTGGATTGGATATTGCTTTACGTCTCATATTTATGCAACTTGGCTAATCGAGACGAAGGGAGGGACGTAAGGGATGACGCGGGGGGACAAGGGGTGGACAGGCCTGTGCTGGTCAGAACCAGCCACAAGCATATGGGGAGGGCAGGGGTTCCCCCACGTCGTGGTCGTCTCCGTCTGTGTCATAATCGTAAACCTGTCTAACAATACGTATTGTATGTGGGCATAGCAAAGAATTATAATTTTTATCAGGGTTGTCCAAAATTTTGAATTCAAATAACAGCAATTTGAAAGAAATAACTTAATAAAAATAGGGCAAAATCTATGTATTAGTTGGCCCAGTCATCACCGAATTAATATTCTAACCTAAACAATATAATGATGTGCTGTTTTAATACGGTGATTGGATATTGCTTAACGTCTCATATTTATGCAACTTTGCTAATCAGGGTTGTCCAAATAGTGTGTTGTGTTCTTGTAATGAATTGTTTGAACACGGACAAATCGATCATAATATACCGTCAGGTGCAAAGGAAGCGACCCTCCGGGGCCCCCCGAACTAATTTTCACTATAGCAGTTTTGTTCAGAAAAAAATCATGATTAATAATCCACCTATTTGCCATTTGGCTGCTGGGACGTTTGACCTGCAGTGGCATTGTTGCCGTAGTTCTCTTTGCTCTTGTAGAATTTTCAAATATCTTTCAAAATACAATCACTTATATTATTCCCACAATTATTCCCTGCCCCGAACGTGTATCTACAAAAATTTGTTTTCTCATATGTGAGAAAACACACAGCCAAAAGTATAAAAGAATGGAATGTATTGAATCTTTATGTATGGAATCAATGTATATGTACTTCTGACACTAATAATCAAACTAATGGTTCTTCAGAAGTGCTTATACCGACTATATTGAATTACACATGTACTAACATACATACAGATATGTACAGTTATCACGGACTCACTGTAAAGTAATAATAATTATACACCCAATGTTCGTGATATTCAACTTATCTTTAATTAAGAACAGCTAATCTCTTTCTCATCTCATCAACATACATCAAAACATAATACACACTACAGATTTGAGAGGATACTAGTATCACCCTTCACAGCTACTTGTGATGACCACAGATAACCCAAGGAGTTTGTGATGAAGGTGTAGCCATAAATACTCATTAGAGCTGCACATAAGCCTAGCTAGATGCTATTATCTTAATTTTTACTGTTTGTTTAGATATTTAGTTGACTAGGGGAGACTAGGGCATAAGGAACCACCTAATTATAAAAAAATCATAATTACCTCATTTTGTATCAAACGTTATACAGTTTTTTTATTTTTAATGTGTGATTAAGTTTATAATACAAGTTTGTAGAGGAATCCTGTATAGTGTAATGAAATGAATTTATAATGAAGGTTTTACAAAAGTGTGCATTTGGTTCCATATGCCCAGACAGCTGGGCAATAGGAACCGTCAGCAGGGCAAGTAGAACCATGGTTAACTGCCATATGGGCAGCAAGAACCATTGTTAAAATACACTAGGGAACAAACATTATTTTGTTTTGATTTGGCTAGTGCTGGGTAGAGAATTAAAAACATCCGATTTACAAAAATCGCAAATAAAAATGACATTACCACTCCTCGCCAGGAGCATTATTTTTAAACGGGTGGTTAATTTTATTTTCTGTAGCATATTCGTATGCAAGTTCACATAAATTGCTCCTGGTGAGTCCATAAAAGCGAGCGTCCATTTCGTGAATTATAATCCACTAGCTCCTGCTCTTGATCTGCAGTGAAAACAGCTTTAAAACTACCAACAACTTTCTTCGCCGAGTTTTTTACGAGAAGTTCCCGTAATGTTGAATATGGGATGTTGTACAATTTTGCGGCCTGTCTTATCGGGGTCTTCTTCAATTTCATTTCATTTAATGCCCTTCCCATCGCTTCTTCGTCCCAACCATCGCCTCTGGTAGACTTACGCTGGTAATTAAACACCATCGAAAATAATAAAAATAAAAAAGGTTTCAAAATGTGTTCAATTGTCTAACTAGGGCATAAGGAACCATTGGTTCATCTTGCCCGGTTCCTCTTGCCCAAGGTGCAAAGTTTTGCAGTTGGCACTAATGCTCACCACACGGTAAGCTAGTGGTACTGGCAATAGAGGTTATGTCAACTCAAGCCAACAACAAACGTTGTAAAACAATCACTTTTGTCATATCTGGGAGTGGCCTATAAATGTTTTGCGTTCAAAAATGCGTATTTTTTAATAAAAATAACATAGAAACAGTCAATCTTAAATACAAATTGAACAAATATACTTACATTTGAGTGACTGATGTCATGTGGTGGCGCGTTCTTTTCTGCTCTCAATAACCATGTTACCAACTGTAGAAAATTACTGCTGGTCGAATTAAATGCATGTTTCCTTATGCCCGTAAGGTTCCTTATGCCCTAGTCTCCCCTATGTATGGATGTAAAATACGGTTAATAAGGTTAAATGTGTTTTTCAAATCATTGTCATGAAAAGAATTGCCAAGGTCGATATATTTGTAGACAGCCAAATCGGAAAAAGGTAAACATGCAAAAGTTGTCATATGTAGAAAATGCCAAATTACTAAATCATTATCATAATCAGAATCAGAAAAACGTTGCCAACGTCGCCATAATGAATAGCAAGTCAACATGCTTCATGGATTTTATTTTATTTATTTTATTTTTATTTTTATTTATAAACTGTCAAAGTTTGTCGATTAGATTGCTAAGGTTAAGAAATGTGATAAGGTTTTCACTGTTTTCATAAGACAAAAGTTCTTCATATGATGATTTAAATTCAATTGGAGTCTCAAACCATCATACTTAGAGCAGTCAGTCAACAAATGATGAACGGATAGCAACACATGTAAGATTAATAATAAGTTTAAAGTTAATTTGGTCAAGGGCGAGTTAACTTTTAGGTCATATTGAGCAAATCGAGTCTAGGGGATATGGGGAGGAAAGTCCCATGCTGGTCAGAACCAGCCACGGGTTGGGGATCACAGGAGGGGATCTCACATCGTGGTTGTCATAGTCTTTGACCTCGTCCGTGTTGTCACAGTCGTTGTCGTCGGAGAGATAGTCAACAGGCCGGGTGAAGGTTTATCCCCGACAACAATTACCGTAGCTCGTTCGTCCTGACCCACAGCCATAGGAGACGCGGGATACCAGACACATCAGTACAATAACTAGATGTTATTCTTGTAATGTCGGCTGAGCTTCGCACACCACAGACGATATTATTCTTATCTCGCGTGATTAGTAGGTAGGACCGTGCATGCAGGACTCCTGCCCCCCCCCCCCCCGGATGAGCATTGATTGAATTGATTGAATATTGCTTTACGTCTCATATTTATGCAACTTGGCTAATCGAGACGAAGGGAGGGACGTAAGGGATGACGCGGGGGGACAAGGGGTGGACAGGCCTGTGCTGGTCAGAACCAACCACAAGCGTATGGTGAGGGCAGGGGTTTCCCCCACGTCGTGGTCGTCTCCGTCTGTGTCATCATCCGTCCGTGTTGTCTTTGTCGTCGCCGTCGGAGAGGTAGTCAAAGGGAAGAGGTTCCCCGACCACGACCCAGAGCTCGCCATTAGTCTCAGGGAGTAAAACTCCCCTATTCACGGGCCAAACCGCGAGAAGGTGTCGAGTTGGAATTTGAAGGATTACTAGATTTCTAATAGAGTGAGGTAGGGGGGGGGGGGCGGAAGCATGAACAATTGAACAGTCAAATTTAAAGTGTCTCAATCACGGGTGGATCTATATGAATTTTAAGGTATTTGTCAGTACGTACAAATTCTTACCTTTATTGAACAATTATCCTTATGGTTTTGTGCTGCACTCCAAATCTTTGAACTTACAAGGCCTAATACAGTGACTGTTTATTCTGGAGCCGACGGGGACTCCCACGACAATCACCATCAATATTAACACTAACACGGGCAAAACTTCGTTCACTTGTTGCACACGGGTCTCCTCTTTTGTTTTATACCGAAGTAGCCTAATCAGAAAATTTAAAAGTTCATTTATTTCTAATTAGTGCAGGATGCCGGATTGAGAACCACATAAACGCACGTGCACGTCCCAACTCGCACGAAACTAGCCTGATCTTCCCGATAGATATATAAGGAGCAAGTCTATCACAGGACCCTCATAGAATCTTTTCTGGAAATAACATGATTCCCAGTAAGACATAATTAAGTTTCAAATATTTATAATAAAAGAATAGTTTTTGTATCACTGAGTTCGGAGATTTTTCCGCTTTGTCAAATGCCTGTCTCTTGTCTTGTTAGGGTAAAAGATTAAAATAAAAACTCAACACAGACAAGGGGAAGGTGAGACGTATTTCCAAAAATAACGCTATGCTTGCATGGTGGGAAGGATGTGCAAGGTGAAACCAATTCCAAAAATTATTCTGCTTCAATAAATAGAGGCTTGGAGGCTGAGTAAAGAGAGAGAGGGAAGTATCGAAAAAGTGCAATACTTTACCTGATAAAGGTCAAATTTACACTTTTCCAATGGGAATTGGAATCTCGATACTGAATGTTGAAATTTATTTAAAAAAAGATAAGGTGAATAAAAATGCATTGTGTCTTGGGGGGGGGGGCCACTAGGGGAGCCACGTTAAATCTGTGGGGCCATGGCCCCCCCAGTATCGATCGATCGATCGTCATCCCTGATGCCAAAGACGATGACGACCACGACGTGAGAACCCCCGCTGTACTCCCATGCCCATAGCTGGTTCTCACCAGCATGGGATTTTCCTTTCCACATCCCCTAGGCTAGAGATGCGCATTATGACCGAACGGTTGATGCGCCCTCAATTAAAAAAGGCCTAAACCAAAAATCCATGCGTATTTGGTAGAGGCTTAGGGTTCTCGCGAAGCGCGTTGGTTTTATATTAATTGTTGTCAATCTAAGGGAATTCGGGAAACAAATGCGAAACCACCGTGCTATTAGCAGGTAGGTATACACTGGTAGGCCTATAACTTACCCTCCACAAACTTCTCGTTGGCTTGCGAGATCACAATATACCGTTTACCACAATTGACTTATTTAACTTTCACTTGTAGATTGAGCTGAAATGGAACGATCAAAAACAATAGGCCATAAAACTCCAAGATGAGATGTTTACCGAAATGCACAAGTTTCCGGTCGGTAACAGAGGCAAGATCGCTGAAAGGAAAACTACAGTGGAAACCATAAAGAAAGTTGCAATGGAAATGGAGATGGAGAGAGAGAGAGACCCCAATCAATCAAAGTTAGCGCCGATGTTTAGAATGTCGTTTTACTTTCAGATATCCAAGAGGCCGAAGTGGTCGTGGCTCCCGCCTCGGCACCGGAGCCTGCAAGGGCTGGCTTCATCTACCGGTGGATGAAGACGCACGTGTGTCGACTAAGAATGGACGCATGGCCGATCTTCGAGGAAGTGATGTTAGCGCAGCCCGAGTCCTCGGCCGTCTGGAAGCGAGACGCCGCCCTCCCCAAGTCTCTCAAAGATAGAGGTAAAATAACGCTATTAGAGAAGGCTTCTGCATCTAGTGACAGAAAAATAGGTGTAAACAGTGTGATTGATTGGATATTGCTTAACGTCTCATATTTATGCAACTTGGCTAATCGAGACAGAGGGACGTAATGGGTAACGTGGGGGACAATGAATCCTTCTGTAAACAGTGTGAGGATAGACAAAGTTAACAAGGACATGCAACAGAGGTTGTCAGAAGTAACTGGGAATGGGAGGAGAAACTGTAGAGGCACAGGAGTCGACACAAGTGAAAGTGTTGAAACAGATTAGAGGAAATGAGTTCTCAGCTTTTAAAAATGAAATTTTAAAAGATTTTAGGGAAGCAGGTTACCTTAGAAGTGTTGAAGCGAATCAAGAGATAGACAGGGGAAGCTATCAAGGGAATAGCACAGAATACATAGGAAGTAGATTAGCCGAGGGTGGAATTGAGTTTACAGCTACTTTGGGTATGCATCCAAGAGAGTGTATAGAGATTATTGGAGACGCGCTTTATGAACTACAATGCTAGGGAATCTTCTAAAAAACCTTCGATAATGCAATGTTACAAGGGAACTATTGTGCTTGATTGGTTGAGGTACTTAGAATTTAAAAACTATGAGGATTTCAAGGAACGTTTCTTGAAAAGGTCCTGGGGAGACTCTGAACAAGGTATGTTATGGGGAAAAATAATAAGTGGACAGTACGATGAGAAGCAAGGAACGCTTGCGAGTTACTACGAGGAGCTAGTAAGGCACGCGAGATATTCAGACGCACCCATACCGCCGATAGAGATGTGCAAGAGATTGTTCGCGCACTAATCAATAGAAGTGAGAAAACTTTTCCTCCTAAAGCAGTTTGAGAATGTTCATTGGATGAGTAGTTTAGACATGACAATTACTTTCTGGCTAGTAGGACTTACGACCGAAAGTAAACAATATACATCATTCAAGTATAATCAGAGAACATATCAATTTAAGGTTTTGCCATTTGGGTTAAGCACTTCTGTAGGAGTTTTTACGAGAGCAAAGATAGAGTGCTAGGTGACGAAGTAAGGGAATTCACCAAACCATAATATGTAGATGATTAACTCGTAGCTTCAGAAACTTTCAATTTACATGAACAATATTTGGAAAAGATTTTTATAAGACGTCATATTACAGGTGCTTAGTTAAACTATCTTAAGTCAATGTTTGGGAGGAAGGAAGTACCATGGTTAGGTCACGTTCTCACACCACAGGGAGTGACACCTGATCCACGCAAGTTGGACACGATACGGAGTTGGCCAGTGACCACTAACCCCAAACTACTCAAAAGATTTCCTTGGGGTCTGTAGCTTTTACATACGATTTCAAAGAACGCACAGTGATGCAGTTGTTAAGCTGCAGGGAGTGTTAAAGAAAGATGCTTAAGTGAAAGTAGACACCGGATTTGGATAAAGCGTTTTTCAAAGTTAAAAATTTATTCTTAGAAACGGTTTGGTTGGCATATTCAAATTATAAATCTGGTTTTATGTCCAGTGTGATGCAAGTGATATCGGGATTGGTGGTCAACTTTTTCAATTTGATTGATTGATTTGATATAGCTTAACATCTCATATTTATGCAACTTGGCTAATCGAGACGTAGGGAGGGACTTTAGGGATAAAGCGGGGCGACAAGGGGTGGACAGGCCTGTGCTGGTCTGAACCAGCCACAAGAAATAGGGGAGTAAGAAGTTCCCCCACGTCGTGGTCGTCTCCGTCTGTGTCATCACCCGACCGTGTTGTCATTGTCGTCGACGTCAAGGAGGTAGTCAAAGGGAAGGGGAAAGTTCCCCGACGACGAACCAGAGCTCGCCATTAGTTTCAGGGAGAAAAACTCCCCTTATTAAGGGCCATACGATGAGAAGGTTGCAAGTTGGAATTTGATTATTGTATCTGTGTAAATTGTCAAAGTTGATTGATTGGATATTGCTTTACGTCTCATCTATGCAACTTGGCTATTCGAGACGGAGGGAGGGACGTAAGCGATGACGCGGGGGGACATGGGGTAGACAGGCCTGTGCTGGTCAGAACCAGCCGCAAGCATATGGGGAGGACAGGGGTTCCCCCACGTCGTGGTCGTCTCCGTCTGTGTTATCATCCGTCCGTGTTGTCTTTGTCGTCGCCGTCGGGGAGGTAGTCAAAGGGAAGGGGTTCCCCGACGACGACGGAAGTTGGTGAATAATGCAATTAACGGTGTAACTATAAAAGCAAATCATAAAATATGGTTTTACTTTGTGAATAAGGTTGATTTGGTTTCATTGCCATTGGGTGGCGTTATTTCGGTTTATAAACATAAAACAAAAAACAACACCTCAATAAATGGACCATAAGACTTCATTTAGCAGGAAGTGCCCTCTTATCATTCTAAATGAGTGACGTGTCGATGGTTACATGACTGTGTATTATGATACTAAATCACAGATTCAAATTTCCAAATGTTTTAAACACGGAGAGTTTCTTGTATCAATGCACTCCAAAATCATACAAAGGTATCAAAAAAGAGTATGTGCATGATCTTCCAATATTGATTCTGGTACAGGGGATAAAATACCTTATACAACAATTACCATTAATAAAAAATAATCAAATTCAATATTGTAACTTTATTGAGGTACAAAATTTGATATTTCACGCCCAGATATTAAAATACGAAATACCTCTTACGTCACCACCCCGCAGTATTTGTCACGGACGTCCGAATTTCCCTTCTCTGCGACAGTCGTTTGTTCATCCAACAATGGTTTGTCTAACAACTTCCAACCCAATATAAATAAAAAATATTTTCTAAAAAATAAATATAAGAATACATTTTATATGCTAAAGGGGCAATACCCCAAAAAAATTCTTTTGCAACACATTCCATGGCATTATATAACATTAAAATGTCAGTAAAAATTATATCGTAACACAAATTTTTTAAGCTTTAAGTGAGTGCTTTATGTGAGCAAATTTGCAATT
Organism: Sweltsa coloradensis; assembly: GCA_024449915.1. Classification (NCBI taxonomy): domain Eukaryota; kingdom Metazoa; phylum Arthropoda; class Insecta; order Plecoptera; family Chloroperlidae; genus Sweltsa; species Sweltsa coloradensis. The sequence continues at coordinate 45,110 of JAMZAV010004855.1, forward strand.
TGACGATTTTCTTAAAGGTGGCACAGGTACAGACCTGTGCTGGTCAGAACCAGCCACAAGCGTATGGGGAGGGCAGGGGTTCCCCCACGTCGTGGTCGTATAAGTATTAGTAGTTTTAGGGCGCTTCAACGGCAAAGATTATTCGCGCCTCCAAGATATTTAGTTGACTATGTATGAATGTAAAATACGGTTAATAAGGTTAAATGTGTTTTTCAAATCATTGTCATGAAAAGAATTGCCAAGGTCGATATATTTGTAGACAGCCAAATCGGGAAAAGGTATACATGCTAAAGTTGTCATATGTAGAAAATGCCAAATTACCAAATCATAATCATAATCATAATCAGGAAAACGTTGCCAACGTCGTCATAATGAATAGCAAGTCAACATGCTTCATGGATTTTTTTTTTATTTTTTATGAACTGTCATAGTTTGTCGATCAGATTGCTAAGGTTAAGAAATGTGATAAGTTTTTCACTGTTTTCAAAAGACAAAAGTTTTTTTATATGAAAGATTTAAATTCAATTGGATTGATTGGATATTGATTTAAGTCTCATATTTATGCAACTAGGCTAATCGAGACGAAGGGAGGGACGTTAGGGATGACGCGGGGTGACAAGGGGTGGACAGGCCTGTGCTGGTCAGAACCAGCCACAAGCATATGGAGTGGGCAGGGGTTCCTCGACGTTGTGGTCGTCTCCGTCTGTGCCATCCGTCCGTGTTGTCTTTGTCGTCGCCGTCGGGGAGGTAGTCAAAGGGAAGGGGTTCCCCGACGACGACCCAGAGCTCGCCATTAGTTTCAGGGAGTGAAACTTCCCTATTCACTGGCCAAACCGCGAGAAGGTGTAGAGTTGGAATTTGAAGTCCCAAATTTAATTGGGGTCTCAACCCATCATACTTAGAGCAGTCAGTCAACAAATGATGAACGGATAGCAACACATCACACGTGTCGCAAATCGGAGCAATCTTATCTCTGGTAAAAAGATAGGCATGAGTGAGGTGTGTGTGCCCTATTCCTACTCGCGCTAACACAACCTCCTCACGACGAGAAAGTATGGAAGAAGGGGGTCACACTTTCATTGAAAGACAGGTCATCACACGACGCAGTTTATTATTCTGCAAAGCATTCCAACAATCCTGATCTAATTTCAACATATGGTTCTAGAACCCACGGGGGACATCAGGAACTGGTACGAGGTCAAGATCAGTTGGATTGGATAGGATTGAATATTGCTTTACGTCTCAAATTTATGCAACTAGGCTAATCGAGACGAAGGGAGGGACGTAAGGGATGACGCGGGGGACAAGGGGTGGACAGGCCTGTGCTGGTCAGAACCAGCCACAAGCATATGGGGAGGGCAGGGGTTCCCCCACTTCGTGGTCGTCTCCGTCTGTGTTAGTTGATGCTTTTTGCGTTGCAGCCTTGGCTGCCAAGTCAGCCTCCTCGTTGCCAGAGATACCTACATGACCAGGGACCCAGCAGAACATGAAATTGTAGTCTTTTGCATGAAGTTTCTCCATGAAGAACTAAATGTCAATTATTACTAAATGGTGGGTAGAGAACATGACGTGGAGAGCCTGAAGTGCACTTAAACCATCTGAACATACCATGAAGCTTTCACATCTTTGTTTCATAATATATTTCAAGGCTTCTCGTATGGCATACATTTCAGCAGTAAGTGGGTGGTTTTGCATTTCCCGGATCTTATTTCGTAAAACAACGTCTCGCAAAAATATCATGTCCCTAGGTATTGCTAATTGAACTCGGGAACAGCGGCCATTGTGTGGGAACAGTCAGCTACCAGTCAACCTAGTACACAGAGGTGCAGGATGTTGGCCTAGTGTTTTGTGATACTTATAATGCTGGTAATATAATTTAGTTATAGAATTCTTATAAGTTACGTATTATTAACGCAACATGATGCAACCATGATTACAAATTATCTTTGATTGCCATGATTGGCGTATCATTAATTACTTATTAAATTGAATTCCCTCACAATGGCCGCCGAATTATTAGCAATAGGTAAGGCAGCGCTCATGCGTCATCTAGACCCACTATACAACATCCATTCTTTCTTGATTCCAGTTCTGCCGGAAAAAAATACTGGCTGTGAAGGCAACATGGGCCACTGATTCAATCGAAACCCCAGTTTTTTCTGCCTGTTGGAAACTACCAACATGACTGTTGTGTAAAGTCAAATGAATCACTAAGGCAATTTATCTACAGGTATCTTCAGGTTCCCCCCCAATAGAGGTATATAAATAGATGTATATATATATATAGATGTAAGTTCTATATATATATATGATGTTGTTTAAACTTGGCTTTATAGTAGGCGACTATGCCCAGGTAGAACACAACCGTCGGCCCGACGTAGTTTTTTGTATGGCAAACGGCGGAGCGAAAGCTTCATTTTTCCAACCTCGATCCAACGTCGGGACGACGGTGGCGTCCTCCCTGAAATCAAACGTTGTGCGCCATACCAAAACCGTCGTTGGGTCTACGTCGGATTTTAGGCGGTAACCACCTCTTCACAAAGGTGGTAGAGAGTAGTTTATCAGCGTCGGGCCAACGTCGGATATTAGGCGGTAACCACCTTTTCACAGTGGGTGGTAGAGAGCAGTTTATCGGCGTCGGGCCAACGTCGGAATGACGGTTACGCCGGTTTAGAGAAGTCATCAGCGTTGTGCAACGTCGGATTAG